>JAODAL010012137.1:0-96668 GCA_025379985.1 Phyllomedusa bahiana | reverse complement strand
TTTTGGGGGAATTTGGGGCAAGAACATTTGTTTGGAGCAAATTCTAGACTCAAGAATTTTCAAAACCCACTACAATACCTCATTAAGTGGCAAGGTTATGGGCCCGAAGAAAATTCGTGGGAACCAGTGAGTAACATCAATGCTCCTAGACTGATAAAACAATTTCATCAAAGACATCCAGAGACCGAGTCAGGTATCGTCCAGAGGCCGCTGTTGAGGTGGGAGTAATGTCAGGAATCTCCTGCTACGACTTGGAACTTGTTTACTGTGTTTGCCCTTAAGTTTGCCCTCAGTCAAGATGGTGGATCGTGTCTCAGCTGGGTGCCATCTTGTTTCCTGTTTCCTGTTTGTCAGCAAATATAAACTCCTCAAGCCTGTTACTCATTGCTTGAGTATTGTGTTTAAGCTCCTGCTGTGCAGGTCCTCTAGCCTGGAACTTGCATTCCGTTAGTTCCTCACCTTTGCGTTTACCCTGCAAACTTCTAATACCTACGTGTCATTCAACTGTGCTCCTCCTGACTTTGCCTAGGATCCAGTCTACATCTCTGCTGCCTCCTGTTCCAGTCTGCATTGGCCTTCGCTGTGTTCAAGCCAGTCCTAGCCATTGGATTCCAGCTGTATCCACTAGTATCGTGACACTCCTAGCCGTTCGGGGTTGTGTGCCAGTGGAGTATCCTTTCGCATTTCCTGGGTCTGCCTGTGTCCCTGTGGACAGGGGTTAACTGTGAAACCGTATCCGACTGACCTTGTGTACCCACAGGGGGAGCGCAACATCACATATTCACCCCAAGTCAGGCCGTCAACCCTAAAGTGGACACGAGCTTTCCTGATAATTCCTAAGGGCTCATTTTCTTTTTCTTGCAATTGTATCCATATCCATCATTCCAACTAAGAGAGTATGATTCTGATACAAATGATACAGCAAAACATGACAGGCAGGATAGAAATCCAAATTCTCTTTGAACATATGTTTTCAAGTACCCTCTAATGAGCATTTCTCTCTGATACAGAAATAAAAGCCCTAAAGGCCATCATATAAATTAGGACAAAGTCAGCAGGGTGACTGAGCAAAGTGTATGGGGGCCTCCAGACATTACCCTGACAGGTGATGTCAGGAGAGAATGATCAGGCACGTGAAATTTCAGCGCCCAATACTGCCAATTTTTATAGACATAGAGGTGTCTTGCAGTGGCTTTCTTTTCTCTCCCCATTGAAAAAACACATGCACGCTTGGTTAAATAGAACACAGCACAATCGTTTTCCCCTACCCGTTCTTCTTATGCATCAACCTCTGCGGCAGAAGAATTTCAGAATTTAAATTCCCACAATTCATTGTATAAAGGGTCTTCCTAGTGTTTTAGGACTTAATGTACAGTCGAAAAACAGAATTTCAAAAGCTTCCGTCTGAGCTTAAATTTTATCTGATGGAAACCAGTGCATGAACAAACTGTTATCAGAAATTAAATGTTATTGTAGTCTCCCAAAAAATGAAATAAAATATCTAGTGATAAATGTTTGCCTTGTAATACAATCATTTGTAGGTCGTCATTTGTATTCACTTTCATTGTGTCTCTTGGCTTTGTCGCATATGTTATTTTTAATACAAATGTTTGCAATCTCTTAGCCAACATATGCTTTATAAAAGAAGATAATAGATGCATTGATAACCCATGTGATTATAATAACACTGATATTGCTACTATTATTGCTGGAGAGTCACACAAACCATAGGAGTCTGTAATTTTAATATTGATGAAGATAACAGAGAACTAATATTTCAAAGAATACTGAAGCTATAAAGACAAATGCAAATGAATTATACTCTATCCTTCAGGTGCCATATACTGGTCAAGAGCCTTGGCTTGTAACCATACTTCTTCCAACATATTGGTGTTTTCAACTTTTGGTTCTTAAAGCTACGAAGATCTCAAACCTATACTCCAGTTTTTGGGGCCTATAAATAGTTTTGTTCTAATTTGTTCCTTATTTTTGGCTTCATGTGATCAAGAAGTTAAGTCTTACGACTTTAAACTTTTGCCTTCCACATTCCATTTTTTAACAAATACAGCAAAACTAGCACCCTTTAATAAATAACAACAGGCAACAGTGGCCTAAGGGGAGGTGGAAAACAATTTTTATGTATCTTAGGCAGGGAATGGACTACCTACCACACATAAATAATAGCATCTACGCTCCAACCTTGTTCAGCAAACACAATCTTGCCTCATAATTGTTCCTAAACTAAAAAATGTTCTATCCCTTATGAATCCTTAAAGGGGTTGTTTCACTACACTGATTCATCTTACCTCAGTCCTGTTTTCTTGGTTTCACTTTAAATTCAGGGGCGTGTTTACTGGTTTCCAATAGGGTGCAGTAGAAGCCAGGTCTGTAGCTACAACAGGATAGATCAAGTAGGTCTGTAGCTATATCGACCTAAGGAGCTGATGCAGCCCATATAAGAGGGGATATCTTAGAATAGGTAGGACACAGGAAATGGACATATATTGCAAAGTGACTTGTTTTTGCAAGATCTTTAACATAAAAAGCAATCCTTGTAGTACGACAACCCCTTTAATATTATCAGATGATATAGCTTTTCACTCAATGTAGGTTAATTAGATGTCATATTTCTGCTACATTTCTTTCAGCATTTCTCACTCTGAAGGTCCAACTTTGGAGGCATCCACTTTAAGGGGTATACAGGACAGCTTATAGTCGACTATGAACCAACTGTGTTAGAGGATGAGGAGAGCGGTACTTGTGGTCATACTCCCTATTAATTTCTGTTTGTGGTCCGAATATAGCCCAGCCAGTGTGCACATTCACTCAGTTACATTTAGAACTTCTATAGAAATAAACAGAGAGAACGGTCGCAAGCGCTGGCCTCCTCATTTCTAGTATGGTTGGCACATAGCTGGCTATGAGCTGACCTGTATCAAGGATGTGGCTTCATGAAAACACCCCTTAAAGTTTATGACTCAAAAGTTGGACCTTCGTGTTGATGGCTGAGAGAAATGTAGCAGAAGAGCTACACCCTTTCAAGCATGGTTTTCCATCAAAGAACAGATAAGGTTGAAAACCAGGTGATTCATGCAGCTCATATTAAACTGGTGTTAATAGCAGACTCATGTGACATAGAAGACACAAATGATGCAGCATCAGCGCAAAAGTGTATAACCTGAAAAATATTTCTATACACATGGCCACATATTTGAATTCTGTCACCTCGGCCTTTTTGTAACTTTTCACTCATCAATGTACCGGCTTTTTATAAAGTAAGGTGGGTGACTCCAGTTTCAAAAATATGTAGTTGACCATGAAATACCCCACTATGATATATCCATATGCCCTTAAAAGACATACGGATGTCACAAAGAGACAACCAATTTCCAGATTGCTCAGCTGATACAGAACCTTCTTCATTTCCGCAAATTACTGCCATCAAAAACATGATCGCTTCCCTGATGAATTATTTCATGTATCAGATTATAGCTCTAATGTCTATCTATTTTGTTCCATTTTGGACCTCTGACATTTTTATCTTTTGTGTGCCTAAATAAATCACGGAAAATGCCTCATATCTCATCATATCCATCTTCACTTCCATATTCAGAGCAGTCTAACAAATATTCTGATAACACGAGTAAAGCAAACCTATATTTATCAGACACCATGTGAAGTGCAGATGAGAAATGTTTGGTCACACATAGGAGGTCCCTCCACTACCCAGACACCTGTAAGAGGGATGGCCCTGCTGGCCTTCAGCCCCATCTTATGTGAATAATAGGCAGCTACGGAGCCAAACTCATCATTTCCATTGCAGATCAAGCTGAGCTTAGAGTCGATAAAAGCTTTTCCAGTGGAGATGTATGCGGGTGACCCACCCAGATTTATCTCCAGCTTTATGTCAGACTCCATTTTACAGACTGTTTAAAAAAAGTTTAAGAAGCCTGTTAAATATAGTATTTTGTGCTTTCCTTTCAGTCATGATGTTTAATTAACATTGCATTGCTAAGCAGTTTAAATTGATGCCATATATCAGCGCTGTTTCACATTTCTGGTGTCCGATTGTAGAATATAAGATAATTTGCCAGGAGATTAAAACAGAGATCATTGAGATGGTTGATTTAGGAAAATTCTTTAATAATGAAATATATTGAGATTGGTTTGGAATATAACATATAAGCGCTGGATATTCTAAGGTGCTGTATAGGTGATAAAGAGGTCAGTGCTGATGCCTAAAAGACTAACTCCAGGCAACAACTTTTTCTGGGGTCTTCTGATGCATATCAAATCATTCTCAGCCTATTATAGCAAGGTAGGGGCTGAGACACATTTTTTTCCTTTCCACAAATAAATATTCCTTAACTGAGTCAATCTGGGTGAATGTTTTAATACAAAGGATCTGATTTCACAATAAAGTCCTGAGGAGCATGAAACAGGGATCCTCACTTTGGTGTGCTTTAAGTCTTTGTGTCATGTTTGCCCCCTAGTGACTTGCCCTAGTGGTTATGGAGATTGGCTGAAAATTAGTTCCCCAGAGTGGAATTGCTACACAAGTAAGTTCACAAATAGGCAAAAAGAAGATGGAAAAACAAGAACCCAGTATAAACTGCTGTCTGCAATCAGACAACCTCTTGGAGATAGAATCGAAGGCTCCTTTTAGGTGTTTACAAGAGCTTACCGCAAAGCAGAATGGATATGGTTGTAGGTTGCCCTACAAGAGGGGTATAAGAAGACAAATGCAAACGGGGAAGAGAGATAGAACAAGAAGAGAAAACAGAGTATATAAGACAAACAAAAAACAAACAAACACAAACAGACTGTCCAAGGTCAGATACCAGGAGAGTATGTGATAGCTGAATGGAGAGGAAAGGGAATCACCGAAAAACAGTCGAGTACCAGAAAATACTATGAAATTGCAGGTTTAGCAAGGGGAAGTAAGTCAAAGTACCAACAGCAATCAATGGCACTATGTGAAGTAACAGGCATGTTTCAATACCTCATCTCAGCCAAAGAATGGGTGTTGTTTCAAGCCCAGGCTGAGGCTCGGTCAGAGGACATGAAATCCTTAACCCCTTCTCGACATTGGTTGTACCCATACGTCTTGTGTGGTTAGGTGTTCCTGCAAATTGACATATAGAGCCCACACAATCGGTGCATGGAACCAGCTGTATATTATAACTGACTCTTTGAGCAGTCAGGCCTAACTGTCCAGTCGCGAATAATTAGCACTTTGGATGCCAAGGTCAATTGTGACTGCAACATCTAAGGGAAGAACAGAGGGAGGGAGCTCCCACTGTCTGCATCAGCACCCCTTGGTGCAATCGCAGGGGGTCTTTGCCTTTCATAGCAACCTGGAAGCCTAACAAAGACTTCCAGGTTGCCTGTGAAGTCACTAAGCCCAGCTGTGTCCAAAGGAATGGCCGGGCATAGTGGGGACATGTAAAAAGACAATGTAAAGTTCGAAAAAAAAGGAACACACAAACACACCCCCAAATAGGGTACTGCCTAACTTGGAACAAGTTATGTAACAAATTTTGGGGTACATTTGTTCTAGGATTCCTTGTGAAAATAAAAAAAATTCAGCGTAAACTGTAATAGAATATTAGGCCAAAAACTCTCCACATAACACGCACTACTCAACAACACCAACAACGACCGGGGATGATTCTTCCCCTCTATCTCACCCCAAAAATCTAAAAAAAACCCCACCACACCCTATAACCACCCTCATCAAAAAAAAAACAAAAACCCCCTTACACCTAGAACACAAGAACCCCCAAAAAGGATTCCATAACTTGTATCCAAGTTAGGCATTACCAATTTGTGGGTGTGATATGTTGTTATTATTCCCAATTTTTTTTGATTTAGTTTTTTTTTTTTTTCGAACATTGACCGTGTGTCTTTTTTAACATGTCCCCGAACTAGTCAATCCCTCCAATTCCTTTGGACACAGCTGGGCTTAGTGACTTCACCATGAAGGCTCACGCTGGAAGTCTTTGTTAGGCTACCAGGTATGCAATGAAAAAAGGCAAAGACACCCCTGCGATATCACGCAAGGGTGCTGATGCAGACAGGGGGCGCGTCCATCCCTCTGTCTTGTCCCTTAGATTTTGCAGTCACAATTGACCCTTGGCAACGCAAAGTGCTAATTATTCTCAGACTGGACAAGTTAGTCTGACTGGCTCAAAGAGTCAGTTATAATATACAGCTGGTTCCATGCCAGGGAGACCGATTGTGTGGGCTCTATATGTCAATTTGCAGGAACACCTAACCACACAAGACGTATGGGTACAACCAATGTCGAGAAGGGGTTAAGGATTTCATGTCCTCTGACCGAGCCTCAGCCTGGGCTTGAAACAACAACCCATGTTCTTGTGGCTGATGATGAGGTATTGAAACATTGCCTGTTTACTTACTACACATAGTGCCCATTGATTCTGTTGTGTGACTTTGACCTTACTCCCCCTTGTCACGACCCAGCAAATTCCTAGAATATTATCTGGTACTATGGGTTTTAGTGTGGTAACTCTACATGATTTATGTTTCGGTGATGTTGTCCCCCCTTTCCTCACGGCCTTCCAGTCTATCACATACTCTCCTGGTATCTGACCTTGGACAGTCTTTTTTGTGTATTGTTTTTGTTTTTTGAGTGTTTGAGCTTAATCTTCTGTTTTATCTCTGTCTTGTTCTAGTCTCTCTTCCGCCGCCCGTATTGCCATTTGTCTTCTTTATACCCCGTCTTTGTAAGGTGCAACACCTACCACCAGTATCCATTCTGCCTTTGCGGTTAGAGCTCTTGGTAAACGACCTAAAAAGGAGCCAACTAATTCTATCTCCAAGAGGTATATGACTGATTGCAGACATCAAGTTTTATACTGGGTTCTTGTTTTTCCATCTTCTTTTTGCCTATTTGTGAACTTACTTGTGTAGCAATTCCACTCTGGGGAACTACTTATCAGCAAATCCATAACACATAGGGCAAGACCTAAGGGGGCCAAACATGACACAAAGACTTAAAGCACACCAAAGTGAGGATCCCTGTTTCATGCTCCTCAGGACTTAATTGGAAATGAAAACAGATCCTTGTATTAAAACATTCACCCCATTGACTGCACGGAACAGGAACACTATCAAATAGCCCTTCCCTACCCCATATACACCTACCTCTCTCCTAAGCCTCCACCCTAATCAACCACTTGCTATCTCCAATCAAATCACACGCACCGCCTCTCTGACCCCGTCCCCCTAAATACATCCATGCTAATTCTTACAAAACTGCCAACCTCCCATGTCCCACGAAACCCACCCCACACCCTCCCCCGAACTCTCCACACCCTCTCGAACACATTAAACACTAACCCCCCCCACCCCACACAAACAAAAAAGCCATGCATATCCAACAAGCCCCCCATTCACCAAGCTCTCAGTTTAACAACACCAGGCAAACTAAACTTAACCACTACACCCCACTTCCACTCCTCCCATTATCCCCGCTCTCACTTTCCATCACACATTCCACCCAAACCCCATCCATCAACGCAAAGCACATAAACCCAACCCCCACCAGCCATCCCGGCACTCCTCCCCCCACCCACCAGATAGCGCCTGACATGCAAAAAATCCCCCAACATCAAACCTCCCGACATATCCCAGCGCACAGACCACTAGCATGAGAAACCACGAGTGTGTGCACCCCGCAACCTCACACCACTGGAAAAAGTCTTTATTAATCGACGTCTAAGCACAGCTTGAATACAGCAATGGAAAATGATGAGTATTGGTCCTCCGTACTGCCTATTATACCACATAAGATGGGGGCAGTAAGTCCAGCAGGGTCCAGTCACCTCAAACAGGTGTCCTGGGTAGTGGAAGGGACCTCCTAGTGTGACCAAACATTTCTCATCTTACTGCACATCACCTGGTGTCTGATAAATATAGGTTTGCTTTACTCTGTGTTATCCAGAAAATTTGTTAGACTTGCTCTATTTGAATATGGAATTGACTCATTCACAGTCAGCTCAGATTCTGTCTCGTCCTAAATCGACCCGTGGTTATATTTAAGCACACAAAAAGATAACAAATGTCAGAGGTCCAAAATAGGAACAAAATAGAAGACATAAAGCTATAATCAGATTCATGAAATAATTCATCAGGGAAGCGATCATGTTTTTGATGGCAGGTAATTTGCGGAAATGAAGAATGTTCTGTATCCGCTGAGCATCTGGAAATTGTTGTGTTTTCTCTTTGTGACATCCGTGAGTCTTTTTTTTAAAGAGGCATATGGATATATCATTAGTGGTGGTATTTCATGTGGTCAACTACGAGTATTTTGAACACTGTATCACCCACCTTACCGTTATAAAAGCCGGGTACAATTGATGAGTGAAAAGTTACAAAAAGGCCGAGGTGGACAGAATTCAAATATGTGGACCAAGTGTATAGGAAATTATTATTTTCAGGTTATACACTATTTGCGCTGATGCTGCATCATTTTGTGGATCTTCTATGTCACATAGAAGTCTGCTGCAATTAACACCGGATTTTAATATGAGCTGGATGAATCACCTCTGGTTTTTTCCCAACATTATCTGTTCTTTAGTGATGGAAAAACCATTGCTTGAAAGGGTGTAGCTCTTCTGCTACATTTCCCCATTCCTCGGGGATATCCATCAACAACGAAGGTCCAACTTTTTGAGTCATAAAACCTTTAAGGGTGTTTACATGAAGCCACAATCCGATGCGTACTTAGGTCACGCCTCATATGCCACTATGTGCCAACCATACTAGAAATGAGGAGGCCTGCGCTTTGCGACCAGTACTCAAGCAGGGGAAAGAGATCTGTTTATTTCCTATAGAAGTTTCTAAAATGTAACCATATGAATGGTGGGCACACTGGCCTGGGCTATATTCGGGGAACCACAAACAGAAATAATAGGGAGTATGACCACATACCTGGGGCTCGACTCCTCAGTGCCTCAGACTACCCCCTAAAGAAACTAATACGCCTCAAATCATTCCAGACAACCCCATACATTGGATGGCCCCAAAGTGGACCTCAGAGTTTGAGAACTGCTGAAATAAATGTAGCCGAAATATGACATCTAATAAACCTACATTATGTAGTGGAAAAAGCAATAACAACTGATAATATTAAAGGGGTTGTACGTACTACAAAGGAAGTGGCTAATAATGTGTAAAGCTCTTTGTCAAAAACAAGTCCCTGCAATAAATTACCATAAGTTTCCTGAGTCCTAACCTTTTCTAAGGGATTATCCCCCCTCGTTGATACAATATGGGCTGGCAATCAGCTCCTTAGGTTCGATATAAGCACAGACTACTAGATCTACTTCCTGTTGTAGCTACAGACCTGGCTTGCCGACTGCAATCGCCTATTGGAAACGGTCAGTAAACACGCTTCCCCTGAATTAAAAGGTTAAACCAAGAAAACCACGACTGAGGTAAGATGAATCAGTGTAGGTGAAACAACCCCTTTAAGGATTCTAAGGGATAGAAACATTTTTTTAAGTTTTAGGAACAATTATGAGGCAAAGATTTTAGTTTTGCTGGAACAAGTTTGGAGCGTAGAAGCTATGATTTATGTATTGGTAGGTAGTCCATGGTTCCAACTGCCTAAGATACAAAAAAATAGTTTTCCCCATCCGACCTCCCCCTTTAGGGGCCACTGTTGCCTGTTTTTTAATTTAGTACAAGGGTGCAAGTTTTTTTGTGAGCTTATAAAATAAAACCCAGTGCTATGATTCCGTCCCCCTAAGACCCTTACTACCTCCAACCCAACAAACAACCCTCATCGCCCCCCCCCCACCTTACCCCCAACTCCCCCCCCCACAAATCATCGTCCTCCCCCACCCTTGTCGTACTACTTAAAATCTCACGATACGTATCTCAAAACAGTCCCCCCCTAACCCCCACTTAAGTTCTACCCCCACATATAAAGTTCCTACTACATTAACCCTGCTTACTCCCATTCACAGTGTCCCCTGACAAAAACCCCAGGCTACCAGACCTTCCTGAGACACCCAACCAAAATATCCCTTATGTACTCAAAATCAACCGAATAACTAATCCCACAACGAACACGATATAACTACATCCATCAATCATCCCCCAACCCCTCCATCCACAATTTGAAATAATCCACCACCATCCAACACTACGCACAAACAATGTACAACACGGCCACCCCAGTTAACACTATCCAGTCCACAATTCATCTGCAAAAAAGACCGCATAAGAAGGCATACTGGAGGAAAGCAAACCTTTGTAATAAACCAAAACAAATGCGACAAAGCCAAGAGTACAACAAAATAAAGTGAAAACAAATGACGACCTACACATGATTTTACGTTACACGGCAAACATTATATACACTAAGAAAAAATATTCTAACCTAATAATATATTTAGACAACCCCTAAACCATTAATAATCAGTAAAAACAGTAATAGTACTTTGCAGCTTGTTATTCCATCAGAAATAAATTTTAAGCTCATTACCGAAGCTTGTTGTGAAATTCTAGTTTTTGTCGACTGTACATTTAAGTTCCTAAAACACTAGGAAGGACCCTTTATACAATGGATTTGTGGAGATTTTAAATTCTAGAAAAAATTCTCTGCCCGCAGAGTTGCTGCATAAGAATACACGGTATGGGAAAACGATTGTGCTTGTGTTCTATTTAAACCCCAGCGTGCATTGTTATTTCAATGGGAGAGAAAAGAAAAGCCACTGTAAGACACCTCAATGGTTGCCTATACACAATTGGCATATTGGGGGGGGGCGCTGAAATCTTCAACAGTGCTACTAGATCA
This sequence comes from Phyllomedusa bahiana, assembly GCA_025379985.1. Classification (NCBI taxonomy): domain Eukaryota; kingdom Metazoa; phylum Chordata; class Amphibia; order Anura; family Hylidae; genus Phyllomedusa; species Phyllomedusa bahiana. The sequence continues at coordinate 85,837 of JAODAL010012137.1, read as the reverse complement.
TTCTCCCTTTATCCGTACATCACCTGTCCATGGTAATGTCTTGACAGGCCCCCCAAACACTTTGCTCAGAAATATCACCACCTGGCTGACTTTTGATCCCTAATTTAAATGATGCCTTTACGGAACTTTTTTATTTCTGTATCAGAAGAAATGCTCATTAGAGGTACTTGAAATACATATGTTCAATAGAGAATTTTAGGATTATCCATCTCTGACCTGTCAATGTTTTGCTGTATCATTTTGGAACAGAACACATACTCATCCTTTTAGATTGGAATGATGGATATGGATACAATTTGCAAGAAAAAGAAACATGAGCCCTATGAAATTATCAGGAGAAGCTCGTTGTCCGACTTTCAGGGTTGCCGGCCTGACTTGGGGTGTGAATATGATGATTGTTGCGCTCGACCGGCAAGTCTTCCCCTGTGGGTACATCACAGGTCCAGTCGATACGTTTCAACAGTTAACCCCTGTCCACAGGGACTCAAATGGGCGGACCCAGGAAATGCCGAAAAAGGATACTCCACTGTCACACAACCCCGAACGCTAGGAGTGTCACGATACACAGTGATACAGCTGGAATCCAATGGCGAGGACTGGCTTGAACACAGCGAACAAGGCCAATGCAGACTGGAAACAGACGGCAGCAGAAGATGTAGACTGGAACCTAGGCAAAGTCAGGAGGGTAGCACAGATTGAATGACACGTAGGGTACATTAGAAGTTTGGCAGGGTAAACCGCAAGGTGAGAGGAACTAAAAACCGGAATTGCAATTCCCCAGGCTAAGGACTGCACAGCAGGAGCTTAAACAACAATACTCAATGCAATGAGTAACAGCTTGATGAATTTATATATGCTGACAAACAGGAAACAGGAAACAAGATGGCACCCACTGAGACACGATCCACCAATCTTGACTGAGGGCAAACTTATAGGGCAAACACAGTAAACAAGTTCCAATCGTAGCAGGAGATTCCTGACCAATACTCCCACCTCAACAGCGGCCTCTGGACGATACCTGGACACGGTCTCATCCGGATGTCTCTGATAAATTGTTTTATCATCTAGATCATGATGTTAATCTCACGTTTCCCACGAATTTTTCTTCGTGCCCATAACCTTGCCACTTAATGAGGTATATGAGCTGGTTTCTGAAATTCTTGAGTCTAGAAATTTTGCTCCACAAACAAGACTGTTCTTAAGCCCATCACTCTCCACTGGCATCGGAGGAGGAGGAAATCACTTCCTGGAAAGGGATTGGGCACAGCAGGCTTTAGTAAGACACATGGAACACAGGATGGGATCTTGCAAAAGATGAAGGGAGCTTGAGCTGAACAGCTACTGGAACTATTATCTTGATAATCCTATAAATAACGCCCAACAAACTTTCTGTCCCAATTTTTGGTGAAGGAAACACTAAGTTTCCAAATTTCTGGTATAAAGCCATACCTTATCCCCCACCTTAAAAGTTTGGTGCTAGGGCCTACGACGTCAATCTGCATCTTCTTGTAAGTATCTTGAGCCCTCTCTAGCGTTTCCTTTAGTAGTTGTAAAAAAATTTTTGCTGTAAATGCAAGAGATCCTTCCGCAGGCAGCTGGAATATGTGAACAGCATGGAATTTAGAAAATACATTGGATGGTAATCCCAAAATTGCAAAAGAAGGGGAGTCGTTTGGTGAGGGCATATTTGAGGAATTGATGTACGAAAATTCAGCCAACAGTAAGCTAGACAACCCAGTCGCGTCTTGTAGTGGCAAATATAGCATCGCTGGGTACTGTTCCCAGGTGTCTGATACTTTATGTGCGTTCAGTTCTGTCACATTAGATTGTGGGTGAAAAGGCGGTTGATAGTATTGATCATCGATGTCCCAGTGCGAGCAAAAACTCCCCAAAATTTTGATGTAAATTGCACCCCACGATCCCGAGACAAAACCTCATCATAGGGACTCCATGAAGGGCGAAACACATTCTGAATATGATATTCCGCAGTCTGTCTTTAGCAGAGGGTAGACCAGTACATGAGGATGAAGATGTGGCAGCCTTGGTGAGTCCCGGTCAACCTACACCACGAGAATAGTAATTCTTCCCCTTAGAGGTAGGTAGATCCACGACGAAGTCCATGGAAATCGAACCCCAGGGGGCGAGAGGGGACCAGGCAAAGCTTATAGTAGGCCGAGCTGAAGTAACGTGAGTCTTGCATCTAGCACAGATGTCACAAGGATGCTACATACTTTTACACACATCCTGTAGATAATTGGGCCACCAGAAGAATCGGGATAAAAATTCTTGTGTCTCTTTCGCCACTCCTTGTGACCGGCAATCATGGAATCATGGGCTACTAGGCCTCAGAATCTTCAGTCTCACTGTTTCCGGGTATATAAGAGGCTGCCTGGCTTTGGTCCACATCTTGTTCTTTAATTACAACCAAATTGTACGAATCATCAGGAGGACTGGTACAGTATGGGATCGGTGTCATAGGCCTCTCTTAATCACTTTAAGAGCAAGTCCTTATATTTATAATTGATTACTCCCACCACATTAGAATCAGGAACAATGGTCTTAGGCGGAAAAGTAGGATTTGAATCCTTGGAGAACAACTTGTATAAAAGCAATCCGCCTTGCCATAACGGGGATCCGGGCCAGATACGAGATTACCAAAGTTGAATTGATTTACGAAATAGATACTCCAACGAGCTTGGCGATAGATATAGACAACTTGGCCGATCTACAAACGTAATTCCATATACGTGTGATCCGTAAGCACAATTATTTGCTGTGAGGTGTTTCCTTAAGATGATGTTCCATTCCCTTAAATTGGCTGCAACAATAGCTTAACAGTTTCTTATTTCACCACATCATAATTCGTTCACTACAGCAGATGATAAACTCGTGGAGAAAAAATGTCAAAGGATTAATAAACTCTGAGACCTCCTGTTCTCTGAGACAGAATAGTCCCCCTACAGCACAGTCTGAAGCTTTCCACTTCCCCACATGAAAGGCGAGTTTCTGGGTCAGGATGAACTAATACAGGGGCCTTGTAGATGAACATTGCACTTTAGAAGAGAGAAGATTCTGTGCTTAGGAACCAAACAAAAGCATTTTCTTCTTCTGTAGTCAACTGTGTGATGGGAGAAATTATTTCCCAGAGAAATTCTTGATGAGCGTCTATAAGAATGGCAAAACCTAGAAACGTTTTGACATCATTTATATGTATCTATCTAGTGGGTAGGCCAGTCCTATTATTGCTTTGATTTCTTACTAGAGTCCATCTGTAGACCATGAGGTTAAATTACATATAACCAAGGAATGTGGAATCCTTGGTCTGATGGAATTCACCATTTTTCAATCTTAATGTAGAGTTTGGTTACTCTCTTAGCCCTCTCCCGAACAAAAGCTCTAGACATGTCTCTGGTGTTCATTCCATTGAGTTAAGAGAAAATCATGATATCGTCCAGATAGATGACAGATGAACTAGTTCCAAAGGTCTCTGAAAGATGTCATTGACGAGATGTTGAAAGGTGGGCAGGGGCATGTACAAAGGCCAAAAGGCATAACACAATATTCAAACGTAGTCCCCCCCCCCCCCCCCGTGTAACGGACCTAAAAGCCGTCTTCCCATTTCATGCCTCCAATCTGGAACGGACCAAGTTATACGGCGCCTTCGAAGATCAATTGGAAAAATCTTCGCACGTCGTACTCACTCCATAGTCTCAGTGATCAATGGTAGAGGATAAACGGTTATTTTGATGTAATTATTGTAAGTTCTCTTGAAATCAATACAAGGTCCTGTAAGGGACCCGTCCTTCTTTTTAACAAAGAATATGGGAAGCCCCCGCTGGTGAGAAGATGGGCGGATGAACCCCTATAGACAGCCAGATTTTTCTTCTATGTAAATCCCCCTTGAGGGCTCTTTATTCGGCAGGACCTGCCAAAGGGTACAATGTTTCCGAAAGGTATAGGTGCAATCCTGGGAGCAAGTCTATGGGGCAATCATATAAGGGTCAATGTTGGGGGGAGCTGGTCTGTGCACTTTGTTGTGCTGCAGATGTCCTGCAAATTCCCCTGTTATTCCGAGTGTGAGCTCTAATTATTTTGTTGTCTTGAGCTGGATCTTCTGGCCTAGTTCAGAGTGAGACTGAGGAAAGGACATCCCCTTCAGGGAAGCTTATCTCCTTGGTTTCCCAAGTTGTATAACTGGGGTTTCTTTGCTTGCAGCCACGATAGGCCTATGATGACAGGTAAGAGTGTGAGAAAGATCAGTAGGAAAGACGGACCTTCAGGCGAGGAATGGTATGTGCATGAATGGATCTCCGAGTTTTTCTGATCTCTTGGACCCACTTGGCCCTGAGTTCAGTGGAGATCCAACTACAGTTTCCATGTACCCACAGTTGAGAGTTTCTTCTGATCTTAACCCCATGCTTCTGAGCAATTAGGACAGGTCCATGAAATTGCCAACTTCGCCCCCGATTCTACATAGCTAGGTAGATACCCATTGAGAGTTAAACCAGAATTCATTGGGAAGGAAGCAATGAGAGTCCCTTTGTTTCTCTTTCTTAATATGAGGTGCCACTGAGAGATGGAATGGACAAACTGCTCTTTCAGATAAAACTCGGTCTCTGAAGCAATGGATTCTTCATCTGATGAGTCCGGACTCCATGATGGCTGCCCCATCTCCGTGGACGGCTAGGGCAGTTGTAAGAAAGTGGTCAGACTTTCCACAATAGAAGCATAGTAGGCTTTTCCCCGGATCCGATGGCTCCCGTTCATTTCCGTGCCCTCACGCTTTAGATATGGCATCAACTTGCATAGGCTCAAATTCCTGACTCTCTGTGGATCATCCCTTGAGGTGCTTGGAAAGGGCCTTACAGTGGACCCCTAGGCGGAGTGACTGCTTTGGTATCAAAAATTTAGAGTAGCCCCCCCATCTCCTGTCGTCGATCAGGACAGTCGGGTATCGATTCGGATGCATGATTAATGAAGGCATCCAACCTAAAAGGTGCCTCTGCAAACGGGCAAGTTCATCCTTTACCCTGCACAGCATATTCCTTTCCTAAAAAAAGACAATTTCGCTGCGGCATTCCAGTTGGATGTCGACGTGCCCACCCGTTGATCTCCCATGGCAAACTCATCAACTGAGAGCGTTTTCCTTGGCCGCAAGGATAGTATTGCAGCTTCAGCAGTAGCACCGCGATTGGGATCGTCAATCATCTGTACTCATGGGGCGTCGATGAACTCTTCCAGGGTATTCAGAGCCAGGCGTCTTGAGTTTCAATTAAAGGTCCTAGCCCAGGCAATTGGCTATTGTGTGTGTCAGCATCATAATGATACACAGACCTTCTCGATCTTCGGTAGGAAATTGGCGCGCAGCGGTTTGCGTCGAAGATATAGCCTACAGTTGATTGAGGAAAACCCCGAATTTGTCAACGATCTCCGCCGAATCTGAAAAGGTGGCAATGTTTCGGGCTCTATAGACAGGGCACTGCGTGGGTGGTCCCGCGGCTTGACTCTCCAGGTTGACCATGCCGGCGGATAATCGTGCACAACCGTTTCACAACGAAGATTCCTGAATAGCTTGTCCATACCTTGAATATTATGTGCCATCTGGCCTTCAATAAGATCGTCACATTATGACTTTTCAATGCCTGGGCTCTTCTCGTTGCGCATGTTTAGGCCATAGCAGTCTGAAGCTGTTTTGATGCCAGCTTCCGGACTTTTCCAGCCCCAGCGGACTCCATTTTGTGGCTTGAGTATCCTGTCACGATACTAAGTGATACAGCTGGAAGTCTCACTGGCTAGGAATGGGCCCTTGAACCACAGCGAAGGCCAATGACAGGACTAGAACAGGAGGCAGCAGAGATGTAAACTGGATCCTAGCAAAGTCGGTAGGAAAGCACAGTTGATGACCACGTAGGTATTAGGAGTTTGCAGGTAAACCGCATAAGGTGAGGCACTAACAGGGAACAAGTTCCAGGCTAAGGACTGCACAGCAGGAGCTAAAACACAATACTCAAGCAAATGAGTAACAAACTTGAGGAGGTTTATTATATTCTGAAAAAGCAGGAAACATGAAACAAGGATGGCACCCAGCTGAGACAACGATCCACCATCTTGACTGAGGCAAACTTAAAGGGTCAAACACAGTAAACACGTTCCAAGTCATAGCAGGAGATTCCTGATAAGGAGATAGATCTGTTTACCTATGCCACCAGGTTAAACAGAATCTCTGGCCATCACTGGGTAGACTGCCACAAGTTCCGTCGTTAGATTGATAGGCCTGGTCCTTTACAGACTCAATAACAGGCCAGGAACCTGCCTTGGGTAGAGAACGAGAATATATTAGAGAACGAGAATAATGAACGTGGAACGGCCAGGGATCGAAAGGTTATATTATTGTTCATCACTTTCTGATAGGACTAGACAAACAATTCCATACACATAATTATATACTATACATATAATTGGTCAGAGATGCAAATAACAATGAATGGTGTAAGGTACAGACAAATGAAAGCAGCAATATGTCTCTATTTACCGTTAGGTTGCCTTGTGCTTGCATACGTAGTGGTGAAATGCGAGTCCTGTGTAGTTCTGGAAGACTCCCAGTATGCTCGGCATAACCCACTTCCCAATGGAGACAAACCTTGGCCCAGGTGACTCAGACTTTTAACCATACTGAGAAACATCACGTAATACGACTTTCCCACCCTGTCACACCCCTGAGATGATCTACACGTTCCTCCTTCCAGGGCCAGACTGTTTCCAGCTTGTAACACTGGAATGGGCCAAATACTGTCAGGAAAATGGGACAGAGCCATGCCAGTGGTAAAATCAGAAGTGGATGGGCCAAAGCTACGACTGGGTACCAAACACTGGTTTGCTGCTCTGTTCCTGTCCTAGTTTCACATCTTTCCCTGCTTGTGACTCCTACAAACATGAGAGTGACAGCTATGGGTTTGGGATGCTTCATATTTAAAAATGTGAAACTGGGGTGTGCCTGTGATGCATAAATTATTCCATAATTCCTTATTAAATCACGGATTCACTGTGACTCGTCCTTCTCTTTGGTGCTCTGCCTCTGGGAGCACATGTCCCCCCAAGCACTGGCCAAGGTGCTATCGAGATTACTGAGGACCCTTTGAGGCTCTGAGTCCCTGCTGCTTTTGTTTAATTAGGTGCTTCCTCAATGACTTGTGTTGAGCAGTGGGGGAGCAAAGGTAAAGTCCTGAATCCTGCAATAACCAAATTAATTTTGGGTGAAGAGCTGGGTATGAGGGGGTGAGCTCTCCATTCAAATTCCTCACAGGAATTAATTAGATATCTCCACTGACCACTAATAAAATGTGGTATGATTATAGACAAACACAAACTAACGAAACTAATGGCACAGCAACAGTTGTACTATACATTTATTCAACTAAGCACATTCTGTAAACATCCACGGTGCAGGGAGAGAAAGTAAGCAAACAAAGCCTGGTTACTGACAAATCTTCTCTTCTCGAGAAAGATTGTTAATATTTCAAAAGACCTCAGATGTGTTGTAAGGTAAGAAAGAGCGATAAAAACTTTGTTAAAGATCTGGGTGTACATCAACCCACAGTTAAACAAATGTGAAAAATTCAGGACTCTTTCTCTACTCCCTACAAATGGGCGTCCTCTTAGGAACTCTGCAAGAGCATAATGGACAATCCAGAAGGAGGTGAGAAAAACCAAAATGAGAAAAACCAAAACCAAAGGCACTACTGTTTGTATGTCAACTACAGTGGACCCTCAACATACAACATTGATTGGTTCTGGGATGACCATTGTATGTTGAAAACATAACTTTATGGAAAACTGTTAAATGGTTCTGAAGCACCAAAATATCACCCGACATAATCCAAAGTGAAAATTAAAGACACTTAGATAACTAATACACGTAAAGCATGTCCTTACATATAACATCAGGAGGAGATACTGGAGGCTGGAAATCCCCTTTATTGTGACAAAAGTTTTTTGGGGTCATCTACTTTGCATACCATGTACAAGAAAGAAAGGAAATAAGACCCTCACCTGGTGTTCAAAGAAGCCGCTCATCCTGGCACATGTAAAGAGCAGTGCAGAACATGTAATACTTCACTAACACAGTTGTTTTACAATGAAAATGAATCATGATTAGTGGATCCTTTCTCCCCTCTTCTAGTCAATCCCCATGGTAGTGCTGCAGATTAGCCAGTGTCTGTTACAATTTGGTTTGGAGCCTCTGCGTCTTTCAATATACAACATCCCAGAAGAGACCATTGTATGTTAAAAATATTGTATCTTGAGGCCATTGTAACTTGAGGCATTACTGTATAAGAAAAACCCTGACCAAGAATAATGTGCATAGAAGAACACCAAGAAGGAAGTTTTTGCTGTCCATAAAAACCCTTTGCAACCTGTCCCAAGCTTTTTCTTTCAATTGTGTATATGATACAGAGGATATGTACCCTCCTCTCTGTTTATCTTCTATAAAAAGTCAAAAGGGTTAGATCCCATGTGGTTTTTAAAATTTTTTAGAAGTATGTTCTTAGTTTCAGAAGCCACATTCCAAGTCTTCATCAGTTGGGGAAACAAGGCTTAAAAATTCCTCAACCCTCTCCATTCATCCATATTTTTCTCCACCCTTGGTTGAATTTGATGGATATATGTCTTTTTTCATACTTACTATGTAACCATGTAAGCCCTTCTTGAACTCGTTCAAACAAACCACTATCACAACTCCTTGTGACAGGAAGTTCCATAGTGTCCCAACTCTTACATTAAAAATGGCACTCTCACTAAGGAGAGATCTTCCCTTTCTGAGTAAAAATCCCTCTGTGATGATGGTGAAACCTTTTTCCCTCTAGACTTAACATAGTAATAACAAAGGGAAACATTAATTTTGGTGCTTTAAAGGTTGGAACCATTTTTGAGTATGTTTGGGGCGCTGATTCTGAAAATGACACCCATTTTCCCCTATCAGATCTTGTTTTGGAGATCCAGCATTGCCAAATTACCAAGTATATGCTGCTGAAAGTAGTGGTCACTCAATATTGTACTAAAGAAATGATGAAAATTCATGGAAACCAGTAAAAGACAAAGGGGCGATCACTCAGAAGATTGGTGCATTGCCATTTTTTTAGGTGTATTTGGCACCAAAAACTTTTTGATACCTTATTCTCTCTTCCTCTCTCTCCCATCTCTCTCTCTGCACTCTCCTCCCCCCCCCCTCCTCTCCTCTGCTCCTCCTCTTCTCTGTCTTCCTCTCGTCTCTCTCTCTATATATATAATATATATATATATATATATATAAACTGTCGTATACCAAATTAGTTGCAGTTTTGCGGCAGGCAAATACATTTGAAGTTGCGCCTAAGTTATGCGGCTAAAATATGCTTGCTATACACCTAAGATATGATATGCGCCTCATATATGCTATGCAAGGTATACGTCACTCCAGATCTATGACAAATTCATACATTCAGGCGCACTACACACTAATTTAATGCAGCTTAAAACTTGCGTGGCGGTGCCTCTTTTCTGACATGTCGCCCCTAAATTTTTGAATATTTAAGGAACACATGTAAACAAAAACATGAATGTGCATGAGGAAGTTCAATTATATTCATCTTCACTATATATTTATAAACAAATTATTCACAAGAATAATGTAGAATTATGTAATCAACATCTCATAAACTAGACCTGCTAGAACAAAATGGATGGTATTTTCGGACTCAGCAGCACTCAAATACTAGAATAAGGTAAAAATTTCTAGGAATCAAAACATTTTTTTTTAGTTCCCCAGTGTAATTTGCTCAGATTTTTTGGATGTTCATATACTTATAATTAGAATAATGATAAAGTTATTATAGAAATGCTCAACAGCAGGTAGCCTACTTGTTGACAGTTTCTACATAGCAATAGATTTTTTTCCTCTACTCCACATAGTAGAAGCATCAAAAAATAGTGGTCAGGTCAGACATTCTGTAACTGTATAAAACTGCACTTTCAGGTGCCTTTGTCCTTGTACATGAAATTAATATAGGGCAGCAGGAAGTACATCTTACCTGCCTCTGGTTTTAGTGGCCGATCTGCTATAGTCCTAGGTGTGAATGCTTGTTGCCTGCAAAAATGAATAGTCGTAAAGCTTAAGAGCGGAAAAGATGTTAAAGTAACTATTTCCACTAAGCAATGAGATGTCTAAAATAGCACTTTGGAGACCACTATTTAAGCTTTAAATGAAAGTGCAGACATTTACAGTAGCAAAACAAAGATTAAACACATACAAAATTCTCCTTTACCAAATGGCTGAACTCTGTATCCTGAAATTGTTTTGTGACAAAATTATTCTTAAAATACCCTTAACGACAATATCTTCTGGTTTCATGGTATATTAAGAAGGGCCTGTCATCAATCCTGTCATGTCTGAGTAAATATTTGCAACCCCTGTGATATAGCCACTCTGAAGCATCTTTTTCATATTTTTATGTTATGCTGTTCCTTTGATATTTCTCCTGGAAACCCTGGGTACCATTGTCAAAGTGGTGTGTCCCTATACAATCTGCTGCTGTCAGCACTGATTGGATAGCTGTAATATCGGGGAGTTAGGTGTCATGAGAGCGCAACTAATTTCTTTAGTAATATTTTTTTTTTTCAAATTGCTTTTGTTCAAAGTTTTAAAATATTTCATAATAATGATCATCTGCATTTATATAGTGGCAACATATTCTGCAGCACTTTACAACTTAGAGGGAAAAAGTACAGACAAAAGAAGAGTGGAACAGCGAGTGGGGAGTAGGGGAAAGCTACTTATAGAATCGTACAACAAGGTTGTGAGGGGCCCAGCTCGCGAAGAGCTTGCCAATCGTATAATGTGGTGTATGGGTGAGACAAAGGGTAAGAAGTGCTAAGTTTACACAATATTCCAGCCATGTTTCATACAGTGATGGAAATAATGATTTGATCCATTGCTGATTTTGAAAGTTTGCCCACTGACAAAGGCATGAACCGTATATAATTTTAAGGGTAGGTTTATGTTTAACATGAAGAGATAGAAAATCCAAATAAAATCCGGGAGAAAATTCACATTGTATAAATTATAAGAATTTTATTTTGCATTTTGCTTGACAGAAATAAGTATTTGATCCCCCTACCCACCGATTAAGAGTTCTTGCTCCTACAGACCAAGTTAGATGCTCTAATCCAGAGCTCATTACCTGACATTAAAACAGCTGTCTTAAATAGTCACCTTTTAGTGTTTAAGGCCGATTTTTATCGACAAAGTAGAAATCGGCAAGGTTTTTTATGGTGATTAGAAATTTTCAAGATCATGCGATAATTAAGGTTAAAAATCTGTGCATCAATCTATTAAGACGGCCATTTCGGCGCTTCCTGTCATTTTGGCGCCAGCAAAATCAGATTACAGAAAAGAGCAGGTGAATGGTGTGCGACGTCATGTACTGGGAATGTGAATGGTTGCGATTGGCCGGAAAAAAACACATGACCGGTCTTTTTAACATAGAACAGGCCCTTCCTGTTCAGGGTCCTTAGTGTCTCTCAGCGTCTCATAGGAATAGGACTGCGCTCTCTGTGGCCAAACAGCTCAGCGAAATTAGTCAATTTCTGCACAGAGAAACCTCTAGTATTAGCTTGTGATCCCTTCCAATTAGTTAGATTAGAGATTTTGAAGATTTTATGTAGTTATCTAGAGGAAACTTTAAAGCAGCATCTACCGCTTGTAAATTCACGGCGGTGGTAGCGAGGGGGGGGGGGGCTCGGCGAACACATACAAGCTCAAACTAAAAAGAACACTGTATAAATTTCACAAAGACTTAGTGTAGATCATTGCACTCAATATCTTTAGTATAAACATTTCTATTGAAATATTTCCCTGAATATTGGGCAGCCCTTGAACTTATATTGGATACACATCATTCTAGTAACTGCAGGTCTCTTTGTTTATGGTGCAAAACTCCACTTTTTATTATCAGTATAACATTTCAGAATAGGTGTTCATTTTCATTTTACATTCCGCCCTGGATTTTTTTGTGTGAAATATCCCAGCCTTGTGCAGTTAAATTACAATCCAGGCAATCTTGTAGTCAGCACAGGTTGTTGTTGCCAAAAATACCGTGTATCATACAAAAACATTGAACAGATACGTGTTTTTTTATTACTTTTGCGCACCCAGTTTTGTGTTTCATTGACCAGCATCATGTAAATCTTAAAACTGCAAATCTATAGTCAACCAACAAGGTAGAATTGAACGGTGCAAAACATACCGTGTATTAATACGAAAACATAACATTTATGTGTTTTTTTTTGACTTTTTGCGCACCCAGCTTTGATCATTGACCGCAGCATCCCCTAAATCTTAAAACAGCAATCTATAGTCCACACAGGGAATTGAAAGGTGGCAAAAAAATATTTACGGAGTATTATACGGAAAACATAACAGATACATGTTTTTTGACTTTTGCGCACGCCAGCTTTGTTCATTGACCGCAGCAATTCACGTAAATCTTAAAACAGCAATACTATAGTCACCACAGTGAATTGAAAGGTGGCAAAAAATACCGTGTATTATACGAAAACATAACAAATATGTGTTTTTTGACTTTTGCGCCACCCAGATTTGTTTCATTGGGACGCAGCATCCACATAAATCTTAAAACAGCAATTCTATAGTCACTCACAGGTGAATTTAAAGGTGCAAAAAATTACCAGTGTATTAAACGAAAACAAACAGATACTTGTTTTTTGACTTTTGGCGCACCCAGCTTTGTTCATTCTACCGAGCATCCCCACCACGTAAATGCTTTAAAACAGCAATACTATAGTCACCACCACAGGTGAAATTGAAACTGGTGCAAAAAAAATACCTGTGTATTATACGATAAGACCATAACAGATAACGAGTTTTTTTGACTTTTGTGCGCACCAGCTTTGTTCATTGACGCAGCGATCCACGTAAAATCTTAAAAACTAGCAATTCTATTAGTCACCACAGGTGAAATTGAGTTGCAAAAAATAACCGTGTATTATACGAAAAACCATAACGATATACGTGTTTTTGACTTTTGCCGCACCCAGCTTTGTTTCATTGACGCAGCATCCACGTAAAGTCTTAAAACAGCAAATCTATATTCCACCACAGGTGAATTTGAAAGGTGCAAAAAAATACCGTGTATATACTAAAACATAACAGATACCTGTTTTTGCACTTTTGCGCCAGTCCAGATTTGTTGATGACACCTTGCAGTTTAAATGTTGAATCCAGCAATTTTGTTTTTGATAAGAGGGATTTTGAGAATAGCTGTGATTTTCCGTCTTTTTTTTTAATATGAGACTTTTTTCCAAAACTATTCCATACTTTCTCTCAATTTTTATATTTCTGAACAAGGACGAAATGCCAGGTGGTTAATCGAGCAGAAGAGGGAGGTAGCACATGGAGGTAGAGGTACGAGAGAAGGTGCTCTTCCAGTGCTGGCGACAACACGCATGCCAGCGATCATCATTTTGCATGGACCGTCAGGAGCCTGTCATCGCTGGGTCAGGGCCCTGTGAATCTAAGTAAGTAACATCTGTCCGTCGCCGAATCTGTCTTTCAGTGAGTTAATGCAACCTGCATCTTAGCAGTCTTAGCCCTCCTCGTCCTCCCAGTCACTGCCACCAAAATGTCGTCATCAGCATCATCAGCATTCCGTCCATACAGAAGCAGCCCAAATTCCACGTCGTGTACCCACCACTGTGGATAATCCATTGTCTGAAGAACCTCTTTGATGACAGAGAATGGTGTTGGGGGTCAGAGGCATGTTATAAGATCAAGAGGAATGATTTAGTCTGCTCTGACGCCCATTTACTGATGTCCGATCAGAAGAGGTGAAGGAAGCCGGGTCAATCGGGCAAAAATTCACTGGGCGGTGGGGCAAAAGCCTTGCAGTGCCCCCTTGCTTTTTAGCCCGCAGCTTCTGGATGCAGAATGTCAGTTACGACCCAAGTCACTTGTGTTGATGATGATGATTGAAGAAGACCGACATTGCGGATCCATCCTGGCCTGGTCTTTTCCGCAGAATTTGCCTTGCGAGGCGCTTCAAACAGTGGAACGAGGAGAGAATACGATGGGGTAGTGTCAATACGGGTCCCCGCCACAAAAAGTGAGAGGGGCGGTCTCAGAAAAAAAAAGTCCGCTGATAGATTCCGCCAGCCACGTGCAGCGCAAACCCCGCTCCTCGCTAATCGCCATCAAAAAGGTCCCCAGGACCCTCTCAAGCCTGGGCCTTCTTTTGTGCAAGCCTCTTGATTACACCCCACGGATGGATCAAATGCCGCCTTTCTCTTTGCCGTAAACGCATAAGTGGTTAGACCACCACCAGCATTTCTAGTATCACATGCATCTAAAGCAAAGTTGAAATGGAGGGAACACATGGGCTCAAAAAAGGCCCAACTCGACGCCCGGGATGTCCTCCAAACCACTGTCCCACAGCACCCCTGTCTCCGCCTCCTCCTCCGCACCCAAACCAATCGGTCCTCAGCTGCCCATGTCGCTCTCAAGTCATGATCAGGGATCAGCCTTCCCGCTTCAAAGCCCTCCAACCGTCGCCCGAGTACCACCAGCACCACCAGGAGACCCCATCCTAAACCCCTTCACCTCCGCCATTTGACGACCTGCAACGCGTATAGCGGCCCAGTCAAGCAGCCAGCCTTCTGTCTTCCAGGTTTGGGGAGCAGAAGTAACACTTTAAAACCCAAACTATCCCCAAAGCACCAAAAGCCTGAATGTCGAACATTGGCCAGGGCTTTTGGCCTTGGAAATGTTGACCTTTTCCATCTGGTGGACCACAGATGGGTTCCGCCACATCAATGGCCCTCACCTGCCCCCCCAATACCAGATTCCGAGCATGCAATTCTTTGCCAGAGAAAGTGTCGTGCCCTCAGCCCTGGCCAAGCCACGTGTCATCTAAAATTTCAAGCGCGTTGTTCTTCATCTGTTTCCGGAAAAGTCCATCTCAGCACCCACCGACAAAATGACTAGTAAGCACGGCCCAATGCCGCATATATCTCTGTGAACAGCTCACTGTGAGCCTGGTGGAAATGTCTCTGGGGTGACGTGGCTCTCAGGCTCGCCACCTCGCTCTTCAAAAACCGCAGAGATGGTGCAAGGCTCTTTCCCCCAGGTCCTCTTGTGGCATCACGTGCCCAGAGACAACCAGTACATGTTGAAATTAAACTGCCTTGGAGACCGTCCACACACAGGTTCAGGAGCTGTGGACGGCTTCTCCGCAACAAGACGCGAGCGCTGCTGGTTTCCAAGAACCTTGTGCCAGCAATGTGTGTGGCGATAACGGTGGGCGAAATCATCTGCCTGGCCCGACGCCTTAAGATTCGGTAGGCTGGAGCCATTCCCTTGCCCGTGGCACATGTCATGACCTTGTTGCGTCCAGCAATTTTTCTAAAGAGCTACACCCGGTGTTCTGGACTGCCTGCTGAAGAAGGCTCGATTGTCTGAGTCGCACTTTCCACCGTTACGCCGACCCTGCTTCGTCCCGCCTGCTGCGTTGCAGCGTCAGCTCGGCCTCCCCCACAACCGTCTCATGTGGTTACGTGGCAACACCTGGAATTCCACCTCAGTGTCCACGAAGCTCCAGCGATCTGTGCACAGCGCAATGCCATTACGCAGTAACGAGTGAAACATTGGCCTGACAACCGGTGCGGACCTCGCTGGGTTTGTATGTGCCAACCGAGAGTGGATGCAGGTGAAAGAGCTCATGCACCATCCTTGCCAGTTTTGAAGAATGCCACCAAAATGTCAGTGCTGAACGATGCCCTTGTCAGCAAGAGATTTGGTGATCTTAGTTCTGGAATGATCGTTGACACTCTGAAACAGCATCAGGTACCCGCCAGCGACGGAGATAAGACGGACACAGCATGCATACTACGTAGCCTTTCTCGCCGTCAAATCCACAAGGCCCTGACATTTCTTCCCATCAATTTTTATCGATCTTCATTAGGCAGTGGTTCAGGGTCCAGATCTAGTGCAAGGCGGCACCCAGCTCTCAGGGTGCATCATCTGAGGCAAGTCAGGGGGGCTGTTTTTGAAGCTGTGTGCCGGAGGGAAGCGATGGAGGAGAGGAGGACTGGTATTTCCTAGTACACCGACGTCGCCAAGCCTTGGAAAGAGTTGGCGTGAATTGAGCAGATGAGGAAGATGAGTTTGCTAGTTGCCCCTCAACCCAGAGGCTTGGGAACTCAATGCTCCATCTCTACTGAGAGCTTGATGCTCCATTTTCGTCCAACATGATCCCTCGCATTAAGCCATCAAAATGAACAACAGTTTACTGGGGTTACCACTGAACTCCTTGATCCTCCACCCCGTACAAAACAAAAACTCAGCCCACTTTCCTTCCACCCACACCAAATAGAGAGTAAAATGCAGAAAAATTGAGACCTTGTCTGATTGATGCAACTGGAGACATCTGTTGCGTCTGCTCACGTTCCTCAAATGTCACGGTTGGGAACAACATCAGCGAACCGTGACCGCAGAAGAGTGCCAACAAGACCGTAGCGAGCAGCATCGCAGCAGCAGCAAGGTGACAGGAAGCCCTAAGTGGGGTGACCTCTGGCATCTTTATTTACCACCTCACCAACGCATCAAATGCAGGCCACAGATACAACACACGAGACGCAACATAAGATCATGGTGCACTATTATCTGCGTCTCAACAACACCGAATGAATGTTGTTGGTGTTCCCGGACCCAATAGACTCGGTTATCCAAAATGGACGAATGGCCCGACTTCGCTTGCCACGCCATAGAGGTGTGTCCTGCCCAGCGCCACGGTCAATTCTGAGCGACCTTCAGCACAGCTGGAGGAGCAATACAGACCAAGACGCAGGTCCGACTTTCCACAGATACTTGTATCATTTGGACTTTCATCAAGATGAATCAGGCATGGATCTCTGATGATGTTGTGGCCCCAATTGCCGAGGTCACCGATTCGTTGCCGGTCAACTTCACATTCCTTCCGAAACATAAATTGGTCCCCCTCATGAAAAACTTATTTTTAAAATGATCATTATTCTTACTGCAATTTTATTCTCAATTCCCAACAGTTCTTTTGCTGGTTTTAGCTGTGAGGAGGTAACAAAAAGACACCAAGGTTTTCCATCACAAACACCATACTACCCATTTTTACTCACGTTCAGCTTTTGAATTTTTCACATTGCAATGGTTTTGGTCAATGTTGCCTCACAATTTTTAAACAGTGGCTGAGAATCATATTTCATAATTTTTTGGGGTCATGTTGTCCTGTGAGTACAGCAATAAATCAATGGTCCTTTGGAACAAAAATGTGGTGGCTTCTAAGTGGCATTTTCTTTTCACCTTCACAATTTTTAATAGGGCTGAGAATGTCATATTTATATTCTGTTTGGGGTCATGTAGCTGTGAAGATAAAGCTGATAATCATGGTCCTTTGTAACAGAAATGTGGGCGTCTAAGTGGCTTTTTCTCCCTCACAATTTTTCAACAGTGGCTGAGAAAGCGTCATATTGTATAATTTGTTTTGGGTCTGTTTGCTGTGATATACCGCAATAATTCATGGTCCTTTGGAACAGAAATGTGGCTTTCTACGTGGCATTTCCTCCTTCACAATTTTTTAAGCAGTAGTGGCTGAGAATCATTTTTATAATTTTTTGTGTCATGCTGCTTTAAATGCAGCAATACAACAGTCCTATTCTAAAAAATGTTGTTCTAATATACATTTGTTCTTCACAATTGTCAAAAAGTGGCTCATGGTCATGTTTGAATTTTTTGGGGGCATTTTGCTGTGACATGCAGCTGAACTACAGGGTCCAATTCTAAAAAAATGTTTGTTTCTCTTAACAGACAATTGTTCTTCACAATTGTCCAAATTGGCTCAAAGGGTTCATATGCTTTGAATTTTTGGAGGCAATTTTGCGCTGTGACATGCAGCTATACACAGGTTCCTATTCTAAAAAATGTTGTTTCTAAACAGACTTGTTCTTCACATGGTCTAAGAGTGGCTCATAGGGTGATAGAGCTGTCAGAAACAGTAATAGTAAGTACACTGATAATGGACACATATTGCAAAATGACTTGTTTTTGCAAGATCTTTAACATAGCTATCCAATCCATGTATTGAGACAACCCATTTAAAATACTAATAAAACAAGAGAACAAAGAACATGGTGGATTCCATCTCGTTTTAAAAATGTGTTTTCTAGAATTAAAGATACTAAAGAACTTGCATTTACAAAATAGCTGTTTAAAAAAATTCCTCTGAATTGTACAATGATGTACAGGAAAACTTGACATTTAGGTATTCGAGGACATGGAGTATGGAGCAACGGACAGAGAACAAAAGTACAGAGACCATTTCCTCCATTACGTTGAGATAAAATGAGAAAAAGAATGCCAGAGATAAAGGGCCCGTGTTGTAACAGGGACGTATAACCACCAGTATTTCCAATTGAAGCTCAATTGGTCCACAGCTCATACGAAGTGTCAAGCGCCATACCCATGTATTGACTGTGTTAACTGAGGAAGGCTGGAGTTCTCACACATCCTGCTTCCCGCACTCTGCTTCAGCACGACATTTTTCGTTGCTTCCGCGTCATCAGGCATTTTTAGTCCCTGCGTGTTAGATAGATCGGACGCCACCTGGCTCTCAGACCGCACCCACTGTAAACTCTCCGGCACCGGGTCAGCTGTGGGCCCAGGACAGGTATGAGGAGTTCAATGTCCAGCTGAAACAAAAAAATGGTGGGTTGAAAGACTTCCTTTTTCCCGAACACTTTTAAATGTGGGGGTCATGCATGTTTGGGGCTCATGCTGTGGCCCAGGACAGGTATAGTCAATGTCCAGTGAAACTAAAAATGGTGTTGAAAGACTCCTTTTTTTCTTGTTCCGGCACTTATTAAATCTGGGGGTTAGCAGGTTTGGGGCTCATGCTGTGTCCCATACGGTAATAGTCAATGCCAGTGAAGACTAAAATGGGTGGTTGAAAGACTTTCCTTTTTTCCGGCCCTTTTTAAAGTGTGTGGTCATCATGGTTTGGGGCTCATGCAGCGTTTCCAGGACAGTATATTCAATGTCCCGATTCGAAGTAAAATGATGGATCATTGTTCAATACTGCCTTCCTGGCACTTTTTTAATTTTGTGGGTGATGCGGTTTAAGGTCTATGCTGTTTGTTACAAGACTGGATAGTGAATGAAGTGTGACTTTTTTATCTGTGCTTTTAGTATCCTAATGTGTATGCCTAAGAAGTAGCAGGGTATCCATTTGACTGTTGTGGCTGTTAATTCCAGCTTCTCCAGCCCTGTTTGGGTGTAAGTAATGAAGTGTTGTAGCTCTCCCATAGACTTTAATGGTCATCTCGAGATGACGACTAACGAAAACCTTATCGATGGTGGCGACGGACTATCTGATCAATCGTTCGATAGCCAACGTAATCTCACACTATCACCTTTTATAAAAGAAGACTCCTGTTCCACTGACTCAATTAATCATTCAGACTCTAACTCTACAACATGGACAAACAAAAGAGCTACTAAGGATTGTCAGGACAAAATTATAGACTCTGCACAAAAACTGCAATGGGCAACAAAAGCCATTGCGGGTGTGAATGGAGACAAACTGGTTGGTGCAATAGTAAAAAAAATGGAATGAAATCCAAAATGACTGTCAATTGGAAACATTGATCTGGTGCACATTGCAAACTCTCACCTCGTGGGGTATCCTTGATCATGAGGAAGATGATAGATCAGCCTAAGACTATGCAGGGGGAACTTGTTAATGATCTCAAGGCAGCTGGGATCACAGTCACCAAGAAAACCATTTGTAACACATTACGCCATAACAGTTTAAAATCTTGCAGTGTCCTTAAGGTCCCCCTGCTGAAGAAGGCACATGTGCAGACCTGTCTGAACTTTGCTAATGAACACCTGGATGAATTCTGTGGAGTGGATTGGGAGAAAGGTGCTGGTCCAGAATAGACAAAAATTTAGCTCTTTGGCATTAAAAACTCAACTGCCGTGTTTGGAGGAAGAGAAAATGTTACCTATGAACCCAAAGAACACCGTCCCGGACTGTCACAAAGCATGAGGTGGAAACCAAAATATGTTTTCATGGGTGTTCTCTGCTAAGGGCACATGACTACTTCACCCGCATCAATAGAGAATGGTATGGATGCCATGTACCGTAAGAATCCTGAGGTGACAAAACCTCCTTCTCAGTCCTCCAGGAACATTAAAAAATGGGTCATGGCTTTGGTCCTTTCCAGCAAGACCAATGACCCAAACATACAGCCAAGGCAACAAAGTAATTGCCCAAGCGAGACCTCAAAATCTTAATGATTAGAGATCATCTGCACATAGGATGGACCAAAACTTCCTCCTGACATGTGCCGAAAACCTTATCATCCAACTACAAAAAACATCTGACTGAACTGCTGTGCTCACCAACAAGGTTTTTGTCACCGAATTATTAAGTCCCTTGTTTAGTCAATGGATCAAATCTTATTTTTCTCTCACTGCCAAAATGCAGAATACATTTATAAATTTATACAATGATATTTTCATTATTTTATTTTGGATAGTCTATCTCTCAATGTTAAAATTAGCCTGACCCCCATAAACTTGATAGAGAGCTGTATCCCATATCTTATGGTCAGTGGAAAAACTTACACAATCAGCAAGAGATCAAATAATTATTTCCTTTACTGTAAATATTGGGTAGTTTACATAGAAATTGGATGAACTTGCCACCCATACATTACATCTAGATACAGATAGGTGCCTGGGAGTGCCCAAATGTAGGGAGCGTCCAAATTTGGGGGGTTAGCAATTACGAATCTTGGTAGGCCTGCCGAAGAAGATGTATTCTCAGGGTACGCTTAAAGCTATGAGGGTTAAGAGTGTGGCTGATTCTATGGGGTAGCATGTTCGAAGAGAACATTTTTAGTGAGGTTCAGTTTATAATAACTTAAACAACAGGGAAAGCAGTGGAAAAGGGACAAGGGTATAGAAAGGGGGTGAAAAGTGAGGGAGGGAAAGGTGTAAAATGAGTCAATCATCGTTGAAGACATCAAATGTATAAAACAACATTAATAATTAGGAACCCAATCCCTAGCCGATAGGTTGAATTTGAAATTTTTTTAAAAAAATGTTTTACTTTTTGTGAAGAGAGGGAGAATAAAAATGGGGGGAAAGGGAAGAGGGAGAAGAAGGAAACATAACATGGTAATTAAGGGGAAGACACACAGACCAACCCATTCTGTAGATAATGAATGGATTTGAAAAAACCCAAAGCAAAATTTAATTTTTTTGGGTATTGGGGCAAATACGGTTTGGGGCCCCTCATGTGTTTGTTCAAGATAACAAGAGATGGATTGGAAATAAAATCGTTTACGTGAAAGATCTTGAGTTGGAAGGATGTTATGATGAAGGATGAACTCAATATGGGTACTTGCCAGCTCCAGCGTTACACAGTGTCATATTGTGCAGGGATATACCCATAGAAGAACTGCACATGGTAGAAAAAAAGGTGTAAGGTATAGTAAAAGGTGGAAGTAAAGAAAATCATAGAGATATAAAACAGACTGAAAAACACATACAGACTTTGAAAATATATATTATATAAAATATATATATATAAAATATTATATTTATATATATTTATTAATATTTTTTTTTTTTTCCATGTCTGTATGTGTTTTTCATGTATGTTTTATATTTCTATGACTGTACATACATACATACAGTATATATCTTATGAGGAACCATGCTGTAATTCATGAACTTTGGCATACATTTTTCCATGGGGAAGATTTAAATTATGTAAAAATAAATTACTTAGCACTTATAGATGCAGTTTCCATGCTGACTCTGCATCAGTTAAAAAAAGAGAGTGGATTAGCTGCATTGAATCAGCTGTCCACCACACATCTCATAATACCTAAACCAGAGTCTCCTCCAAAAGGGCGAAACACCTACCTGTAGTCAGTGATACAGAGGTTCCTGCCCTCCTCTGTACTGGGCAAAATACTGGTTGGCCAGAGAGATGCCTTACATGCAGCTCAGGGGAGTACTGATTCTCACTGAAGAGACCCCTTGGTGTAATAAGATTTTTTTTCCAAGCAATGCTTCAAATGAAAGAAGTATAGAAATTTACTCTTCTTCAGAAGGAAGAAAATTGTCTCATAATACCTGGACCAGAGTTTCCTCCAAAAGGGTGAAACAACCATCTTTAGTCAGTTGTGTAGAGGTTCCTGCTTCTCCTCAGTGAAATACTGGTTGTAAAGAGAGACACCTTACATGTACGGTAACTCAGAGGGAGTACAGATTCTAACTGAAGAGACTCTGTGGTGTAATGAGACATTTTTTAAGCAATGCTTCATGTGAAATTCACTGTTCTCTAGAAGGAAGAAAACTCATACTTCTCATTACACGGGTCATGAGCATTGGATCAGTAGCAATTGAATGTGTATTGTAATGTGAAAACATGGAAGTGTCTGGCAGTTGCTTATTCTTCTGCTTTCTCTACAACCAGATTTCATCTACTAGGCAATGCAGACCAATAGGCACATGAAGGAGAAAAGATCTCATCCCTAGTAATAAACATTGTTTGAGCTCTGCTAAACCTTACAAGCTTCCATGTCTTACCAACAGAAGTAACTCGGAAGGATAAAGGAACCAGAGGTGGAAACTCCTCGGCAATTAACCTTTTTAACCTTCATATGATGACATGTATGTATTTTGTCGCCCAGATGTAAATTTTATTGCACGCATTAGTAGTGTAGAATGCGCCTGAATGTATGAACCTGTTCTACTGCGGGTCATAGGTTTGGCACTTTCTAGTTCCAAAACGTCAACTCAGGCTCAGGTAAACCACTTTTAACTTGGTCTGGATGTTCCAGTAATGCACCTAGTTTTGCATCCTACAGTCATAAATGTGTAGAATCATATGGTTGTGGTGCTACATGCCTCCAGAACTCCCCCACATCTTAGGCGCATTACAAAGTGCCACAGATGCCTTATAATGTGCCTAAATTTGGAGTGCACCTGCTCATACATCGAGAACAGGACTGTGCTAGTTTTTGGGGTGAAAGGACACCAGAATACTGGCGCAGCCCTGTACATACATGTCGCCTTACGTTTCTATTTCTCCATCATTTATGATACAGGGCTGCATGTCAAGTAAAGGACCATGGGAGATGGTACTTATTTCCTCAACAGTCAATGCACAGGTAATCAGATAAATTTTGAACACTTTTCATATTTCATCAATAGATAATAGGTTAGTGATGATGAAGTAATTTCTCAGAATAACAATGCATCTTGCCGCAAAGCAAAGAGTTTTAAAGCTTTTCTTTAGGCGTATCAGATCAATGGCATTGCCAGCAAACAGTCCTAATCTGAATCTGATTAAACATTTATTGTAGAACTTGAAAAAAAAAGTTCCATCCTGCAGAACTGATCTGTCACCAGTCTTCAAATAAAGCTAGAACTTTGTGAAGAATATTATTTAATACTATATTAGTGAAGCCCATGCCTCAAAATGTTCAGGCGATCATAAAAACCTGAGGAGGAGCAACAAAGTACTAATTGTTTTTGGTTTTGACATATCGGGAGGCATCAAATTGGGGTTATTTAGCTTGGCTTAGGGACATTTACAATGAATGGAGAGTACAGAGATCTCTTGTTTTGCACCTAGGCCTATAATGACGACAAGGGGCATCCTCTATGTCTAGAGAAATAAAGGTTTCACCAGCATCAAGGACAAGGATTCTTTATCCTAAGAGCAGTGAGAATACTGTATGGAGATCACTGCCACAAGAGGTTGTGATGGTGGATTCATTGTACAAATGAGCTTAGAAGCCTTTCTAGCCTTTCTTGAAAAACATAATATTACAGGTTATGTGGACTAGCTTCTCAAGACAGGACGTGTACTGTAATTGCCATATTTGGAGTTGGGAAGGATTTTTTCCTCTTGTGTGGGACAAATTGCATCTGCCTTATAGAGGATTTACCTTCCTCTGGATCAACACTGTAGGGGTATAGGTTGGACTTGGTGGACCTATGTTTTTTTCCAATCTTATCTACTTTGTTACTATATTGCGTTCCTAGTAGTATAATATTGTACCATGTTAGCCATAGAAAGTAGTAGAAGAGTGAAGAAATCAGGCAATACCTTTTTAGAGGCTAACTGTGTATATTTGATGGTGAGCTTTTGAGAGTACTTGCTCTCATCTTCAGTCATGGTGTTATACAAGAAACTGAAAATTCTTAGACTTTTTATACACAAAAGACATGGACCTTCAAAGGAACTTAGAAGCTTTAAAAATAACAAAATGAAATATAAGCAGAGAAGTCATTTACAACAGGTCAAGAAATAAACAATCTGGAAACTTGTGAGGAGTGACAGGAGGGATCAGTAATTCTTCCTCTTATCTCTTTGATCTCAGGTGTGATTTGTGGCCCTCACAGTTCACACATAGTGTGACATGAAACTAGCATGGATATTTAGTCCATTTTGCAGAGAAATTAAATTAATGCAAAAATTTCAAACTCTGCAAAATGGACTAAATATCCATGCTAGTTTCATGTCACACTATGTGTGACTTCTCTGCCTATATTGCACTATATTCTAAGTTCCTTTGAAGGTCCTTGTCTTTTGTGTATAAAAAGTCTGTACATTTTCAGTTTCTTGTATAACACCAATTCTAAAGAAGAGAGCTAGTACTCTCGAAAGCTCACCATCAAATATACTCAATTTCTTCACTCTTCTATGCTGCGTTCCAACACAGTTGCCATGTGGAAATTGTAGAGAATGTCCAACACCAAGCAACCTCATAAGTTCATATTACAGTGGGTTGCAAAAGTATTCATACTCCTTGAACTGTTCTTCATTTTTAAAGGTTGCAGCCACAAACTTAAATGTATTTTATTGATATTTTGTTATAGAGCAACACAAAGTAGAAAGCATTTGTGAAGTGTAAAGAAAATGATACATGCTTTTCCAAATATTTGCTTAATAAAATGGAAAAGTGGCATGCATATGTATTCAGCCCTCTGTACTCTAATAATCCCTAAATAAAATCCAGTGTGATCAAGTCACGCAAATGGATTACAATTATATGTAATTTATTCTCAGTATAACTACAGTTGTTTTGTGAAGACCTCAGAGGCTTGTTAGAAAACATTAGTGAACAAACGTCATCATGAAAACCAAGAAACACACCAGATAGTTTGAGAATAAAGCTGTGGAAATGTGTATTGCAGGGTTAGGTTTAAAAGAATATTCAAAGCTCTGAACATCTCACAAAGCACTGTTCAATCCATTATCCATAAATGGAAGGGGTATGGCAAAACTGCTAACCTACCAAGACATTCCTGTCCACATAAACTGACAGCCCAGACAAGGAGAGCAATAATTAGAGAAGCAGCCAACAAGGGTCACTCTGGAAGTGGAAGAGCTGTAGATATCCACAGCTCAGGAGGGAGAATCTGTCCACAGTACAACTATTAGTCATGTACTCCACAAATCTGGCCTTTATGGAAGAGTTGTAAGAAGAAAGTCCTTTTTGAAAGCTAGCCATGAGTAGTCCTATTTGCAAAAAGCTATGCAGAGGACACAGTAAGGATGTGGAAGAAGGTGATCTGCAGTGGTGAGATCAAAATGTAGCTTTTTGGCCTAAATACCAAACGCTATGTGTGGAGGAAAGCCAACATTGCACATCAGCCTGAACACATCATCCCCACCGTGAAGCATGGTGGTGACAGCATAATGCTGTGAATGGATTTGCTTCAGCAGGGACTGGGAAACTGGTTAGAGTTGATGGGAAGATGGATGGTACTAAATACAGGGTGATCATGGAGAAAAACCTGTTAGAGGCTGCAAAAAACTTGAGAATAGGTCATAGATTCACCTTCCATCAGGACAATGACCCTAAAAATAAAGCCAAAGCTACAGGGAGATGGTTTAAATCAAGGCATATTTATGTGGTAAAATGGCCAAATCATAGCCCAGACCTGAACCCCAAAGAGAATCTTTGGCAGGACTTGAAAATTGCAGAAGAGACTCCAGCATTTCGTGAAAAGAATCCGTTTAATTCATGACCCGCCCACCTGAGGATAGCCGCGCCCACCTCACAACTGATTACCTGGATACTTTGAATAGGTAGAAACATGTGAATGACTGTCAGGTGGGCGGGACCAGCCTTGGGTGGGTTGGGCTAACACCTGGTCATGAATAAGCTGGACTCTTTACTGGCTGCAAACTGTCAGACTTGAGCATTAAATATTCTTAAACTATTGTATCTTACAGGATAAGGGACAGAGTGCTGGAAAAACCATGTCTGTCACTAGCTTGTGCTGTCCACAGCAAGGGGGGCATAACCTATGTGACAGGTTCCCTTTAAAC
Organism: Phyllomedusa bahiana; assembly: GCA_025379985.1. Taxonomy (NCBI): domain Eukaryota; kingdom Metazoa; phylum Chordata; class Amphibia; order Anura; family Hylidae; genus Phyllomedusa; species Phyllomedusa bahiana. Next base: position 59,393 of record JAODAL010012137.1, on the reverse strand, counting down.
AATTATTGTTTTGTGTCATATCTGGGATCTGTAGATTTGCAGTGAAGTAAATCAGATAAGTGAATATCCTCTAAGTGTGTAGATTCCATATTCTTTGTAGTACTCCATATTTTAGTTATATACAGTTGAAACCAGAACTTTACATACACTATATACATACACATCAATGTTTTTCTCACTATCTGACATGAAATCAGAATAAACCTTGCCCGTTTTAGGTCAATTAGGATTACCAACATTATTTGTATTTGCCAAGTGCCGGAATAATGAGAGTTTTTTTAAGGCATTTTTATTACTTTCTGAAAAGTCAAACGTTTACATGCACTAGGATTACTATGTCTTTAAATAATTTGGGACAGCCCATATAATGATGTCACGTCTTTGGAAGCTTCTTATCAGCAACATCTGAGTTGGAGACACATGTGGATGTATTTTTTAATGCACTCCGGAAACACACTGCTTCTGTGTGTAACATCATAGGAAAGTCTAAAGAAATCATCAAAGATATCAGGAAGAGAATTGTGGACTTGCACAACTCTGGATCATTCTTCAGATACCTGAAGGTGCCTTGTTCATCTGGACAAACAATTATATGCAAGTACAAACAAGATGGGAATGTCCAGTTATCATACCACTCAGGAAGGAAACCGGTTCTGTGTCAGAGATGAACATGCTTTGGTCCGACATGTGCATATTAACCCAAGAACAAAAGCAGAAGACCTTGTGAAGATGCTGGCGGTAGCTGGTAAGATTGTGTCATTACCACCATGAAATGAGTACTGTAACCACATGGGCTGAAAAGCCACTCTGCCAGGAAGAAGCCATTACTTCAAAAGAAACATATAAAAGCCAGATTAATGTTTGCAAATGTACAGAAGAACAAAGACCTACATTTTTGGAGCCATGCCCTGTGGTCTGATGAAATTAAAATAGAATTGTTTGTCCATAATAACCATTGTTATATTTGGAGGAGAAATGGAGAATCTTGGAAGCCTAATAACCCCATCTCAACTGTGAAACATGGGGGTTGCAGCATAATGCTATGTGGTTGTTTTGCTGCAGAAGGGACTGGTATACTTCACAAAATAGATGGCATCATGAGGAAAGAAGATTATGTGGCAATAATGAAGCAACATCTCAAGACATCAGCCAGGAAGTTAAAGCTTGAGTGGAAATGAGTCTTCCAAATGGACAATTACCCGGAGCATGCTGCCAAACTGGTTACAAAGTGGCTTAAGGATAACAAGGTCAATGTTTTGGAAAGGCCATCACAAAGCCCTGATCTCAATTCTATTGAAAATGTATGGGCAAAGCTGAAAAGGCAGGTGCGAGCAAGGTGACCTACAAACATGGCTCAGTTACACCAGTTCTGTCAGGAGGAAAGGGCCAAAATTCCTACCAATTATTATGACAAGCCTGTGGAAGGATATCCAAAACGTCTGACCCAAGTCATACAGTTTAAGTGCAATGCTACCAAATACTTATGAAATGTATGTAAACTTTTGACTTTGCAAAAAGTAATTAAAATGCTTTTAAAAATTCTCTCTCTCATTATTCTGGCATTCGGCAAATATACAGTAAATAATTTTGGTAATCCTAATTGACCTAAAACATGTAAGGTTTAATCTGATTTCATGTCAGATAGTGAGAAAAACATGCATATGTGTCTTTTCATACAGTGTATGTAAACTTCTGGTTTCAACTGCATCTATAAAGTGAGAAAATATTCTTGCTTCTTATAAGGATTTGAAAAATTTATTTTGGAACTGTACATATGACATGTTAAATAAATCTGATTTCATCATTTACATGTACTTAAACTTATCTGAAGTGCATCTCTGATATGGATTACTCAGTCGATATTATTGATTATAGAAAAATCCTATAATATGACATAGAATAACATGTAATATGCACACATTTTTATTGTTGGTTGGAACTGAACCAGAAAAGACCAGCATACATGAAAATTCAAATAGTAAACCTGTTTGATGACCGGCTGTGATTTTCTTTTTCATAAATAAAGTAAAGCCAGTAACGTGGAAAACAATAGTCCAGAATCCCTTGTAATCAGGCATCTGCAAAATGTAGTCTCAATGCAGGAACAGCCAGAGATTGCCCAGTGCTCTGACATTTTCAGTCGGAAGCCTAAAATCATTAAAAATGTTTGCAGAAGCTGAGGAAGCACTGAAGATGACCTGTGATGGCTGATCATAAGGCCTCCAATAATCTGGAAAAAAAGATCATTTAGCAAGTAATCAGATCTGAGCATGTACAATTATTAAACTTTTATTGAAATGCGAATGAGAAGATGGTTAGTATCTGTAGCACAGCATGAATAGATACATAGATGGATAGTATATCATGTTAGCCCAAAAGACTAAGTACAGCCACTAAGCTTTGATTAACTTTAATAGCTGAGCCTAGACAGAATGCCAGACTATTAATACAAACCACAGTGGAAAATTAAGATGCATGAAATTCATTATAGTTCATTTTTTTATACAAACAATTAGGTTGCCTATAGCAGCGCTTAAAGGAGCCATCCAGGATTTAAAGGAGTTGTCCACTTTCCCATAAACAAATTAAAATAGCAATCATTGTATAAAGCAAAAAATAAAAATATACTCACGTCTCAAACAATGGCTGATCCAGCATTGAAGAACTGATGGTCTCTCCATTGTTTCTTTACAAGCAATTGGCACATGACCACTGCACCCACTCAGTGGCCTTAGCAGTCACATGCTATTCTTTTGCTATCACCACCGATGGTATGTTAATTATCATGTGATCAATAATTCTATTGGCATCACCACTTAGTGATAGTATGGTAATACCAATGGTATACTGATTGGCATGTGACCACTATTCTATTGACATCACCATTCATTGACAGAACGTTAATACCAATGGTATGTTAATTGCCACGTAAATGCTGCAGCCAATCAATGGCCTCAGCAGTCATATGCTCTTCTATTGGAATCACCATTCTATGTTAGTATGGTGACACCAATGGTATATTGATTGGCATGTGACCACTGCAGCCAATCAGTGACCTCGGTCATTCCATTGGCATCAAATCTCAATTAAAGGAATGGTGATAAAAATATGTTGATTGGCATGTGACCACTGTAGCTGTATTTATTGGCATTATAGCTCAGTGGTTGGAATAAAGATATCAACAGTAGGTTGACTGACACATGACCATTGCAGCCAGTCAGTGGCCTTAGCAGTCACTTGCCATTCCATTGACATCACTGTCCCATCACTGAGTGGTGACACCAAAGGAACAGCATGTGACCACTATGGCCACTGATTGGCTGCAGCGGTCACAAGTCAACCATATGTAACCAAAGACCAGAGAGACCACTGGAGCATCAATACTGGATAAGTGGTGGCTTAATAAGATCAGTATGGCTTTTGATATTTTTCTACAAATGGCTGCTATTTTTAATTTTTTGGGGGTATGGGACAAAAACTTTTTGTAAACATAATGAAGATGCAATACCATGTACTAGAAAGGTCATTGCTTTAAAAAAAATTGACTTTGTTAAATACCTTTCTTGGTGGTCTTTGACCCCTGCGTCAATTAACTGACTTAGGTTAATCTCAGACATGCTCTTTTTCTTGATAAAGTCCAAAATGGAGATGTATCCAGCATCAGTTATAATCCAGGAAGTTTTATTAATAATCCATAAAAAAATGCCCACTGTATTATTTTTGAATGGATTACTCATAAAACTTCCTGGATTTTAACTGATGCTGGATACATCTCCATTTTGTCAGTTGCCCGTTACACGCTGGGCTTTCCGTGCACCGTCGCAATTACCCTGTGACACAGGAGCAGTTTGTGAACATTAACTTTTTCTTAATGCCCTTATGAGGACTTCTACACTGACATTATTGGCCCTGGATGTGACCAGACACAAACCTCTGGCATCTTTAGTATCATACTGTGTTTTATGTTGCCAACAAAAGAACTGTGTTATGCTTCCTTTCCCCTGTAGGGGTGCTACAGTGAAATTGAATAGTTACTGATGGGCTCCTAAGTAGATGACAATTCATCAGGCAGTGGAACGGCAGTAGGACAACATGTGTACTGCCAGTGGACCCTTTAAATAAATGGAACCAGCCCTTTTGAAACTGATTCAATCTAAATATCCAGTATAACTGCTTCCTTAGTCTGAAATAAGTAGAAGTTGCTTGAAGTTGACATTACTTAATAAACTTGCTAAAACTGAATATTAGTTTGGCAGGAAAGTTTACATCGGAATGTAACATGATCTAAATGAAAGTACATTAGCCCTAAAAGTTTATTTTACCACTTTGTTCTGTTAGTTGAAGCGTGAGTGCACCAGCTCTAGCTATGGCCTTCACATACCTTCCATAATTACCGGAGCAAGATGGTTATCACAAGTTCATACCAGACTGTAATTCAAGCACACTTTCTTACAGCTCAGGAGGTAACAGTGATTTTTCTTGTGCTGTCTGTGTTTATATAGACATAGATTTATTCCTATAGTGCCAGGGTCTGCACCTGCAATGAGAACAACACAATGGATAATAGGGACCTGCACTATAAATCAAGTCTTTGTATAGGTACGGGTGTTTATAAAACAGATAATACTTGGGACATAAAATCTAAGAGGCAACAATTAACAATGCAATTGTCAACATAACATATCAAGAAGCGGAGTCATTACTTAACCCTTAAAGATCCTGTCTTATTCTATATGCTTTGGGCATCTACAGGGTTTATCTTCTATCTATATTATTTGCCTACAGATGTCAGGACAGGGTATAGCTATAAGGTGTGCTGGGGTAACAGTCACTAACAGGCCCTAGAGTCTAAGGTGGCCACTGCCTAAAGATACTCATACATTTTGCACTGGGGTCCAGGAGATTCAAGTTTTGGCCCAGCATGCAGATACAAATAATTGCGGCCTCCCCTGTGGCTAGTGCAATGTCACTGATGGGCAACTAGCATGTCAGATTCTCCTGGAAGGCACAGAAATGAAAGAAAGAGGCAAACAAGTTACATTTCTGTGTATTGTAGAACAGTGGTTGAGTGCTATATTGGGGTCACTCACTGGATTGATCACTGTCTATGGCTGTGGCACTATGCCTGATGGACTCCCTTTAACAGGGGTTTTATACACATGATGTATTCTCTAGTGGTGAATATAGGGGAACGTTTTTGCTGGAACCACACATTTTATATGTACAAGGGCAAATACAGTAATGTGCACTTCATGAGAAATACTTACAGATTTCAGTGGTGCACACTTTCCTATACTAAACATAGTAAGTATGGTGGAAAGAGGGCACACTTTGCTTTATCTGTATCAGGTTCCAGCAAGCCTTATTCTCCCCATAAAACTGCAGCAATGTCTTTTGAAAGGTGATATATAGTTTTAGGGTCCTCAAGGACAGGGCTAAAAGTTGCAGTTTGGGCTATTTTCTTTTTTTTTGTTACGTGTTTATATATTGTGTATGTATTTATTTATTTATTCGATGTATTGTGCTCCCCTAACATCAGAAAAAGACCTCCGTGGGGCACTGCCTAACTTTTCTTGTTGATTTTGCTGATTTACCCTGTAACTGATATAGTTTCCCCAGTTACAGGGGAAGTATGGCCCCTAGCACAGCCTGCGGAGTTGATATGGTCTGATAAACCCCCTCAGTCTCTGCAGTTACTGAGCCCCAGTGATCATGTGATTGCAGGGGCAGGTAAGCTGCCTGCTGATCTGTATACACAGTGCTATGTGTATACAGCGATTGATAAGGCAGGGATAGTAACAGACCATTCCTGCCTTGTTACTTCAATGCCTTGCTGCCACTAACAGCTGGGTCTCCACTCTCACATCTGCACAAACACTGTGCTGCTGTAAACTTTGTAAAGATGTTCCAGAATGTCCGAATATGTCGACTGACATTTAAAATCCATGGCGGTTGGCAACTTGTTAAAGAGGTTATTCAACAATTAATATGTATTGATTATCCATAGGATATTTGATAAATGTCTGAGCCCTGGGACTAGCAATTCTGGGTCGCAACCAGTCACTAGATTGAGTTAGTTGTGTCCAGCTTCTGCTATATTAAGAGTCTATGGGACTGTTAAAAAGATTTAAGAACTTTACTTGGCTATCTTCAACAACCCCATAGAGTTTGATTGGAGAGGTGGTGCACATGTTCCATTTCAACAAAGTGAAGAGAAACAGGGTCCTGGGACCCCATTCTAGTGATCTGTAGGGTTCCTAACAGTAGGACCTCACAGTAATCAGTCATATAATACTTCTACTGTGGATAGATCATAAATGTCAATTTTGGAAAACCCTCCAATTAGATTTTTTTTTAAGTTCTGTCACATTCATTTTTCATTTAAAAGAGTAGTTTGACCTATATCATACATAAAGAAAGAAATCAAGTCATGTTAAACTATATACTTACCTAGGGAAATCTTCTTTCCATTATGACCCATCTATGTTCCTATGGGGCACCCTGTTACCGCATTCAGCTTTGTAACATCACCTCACGGGGCCACATCTTACTATAGCAGGTACGGATACTGTACCACGTCCTATGGACAAAAATGTTCCTGAAATCTACGGCTTTTGGAAGATGTGGACACATGACCGGACATAATATAAAGTGTCACAGAGGCTGTGGGAACGTCCAGGAGCGATGGAAATGAAATTGAGTATATTGCTGGACCATGACTGCTTTTAAGCCTGGCTACTCAATGTAGTCTAATGCTTTTGACCCTTAGCCATTTTATCATGTATCCAACAATAAATCTTATGACATGCTTATGAAATGTATTCTTGACAAATCAAAACCCAGCATAACAGTGAAGAGGCCATTTGATTCATAGTGCTCCCATTCTACAATATTGGATTATGGATGTTTCATCTTCCAGTAGGTGAATGACAGGCTTGTAGAATAATTTTTTGTTATTTATATTTGATGTTCTAACTTGGCCAGAGATTTAGCTTGGCATTAATAACACATGCTTTCTCGTCAAAAATGCAGAACTACACTGATGCATATATTGCCTAGAGAATTCATTTCATTGTAGAATAAGTGCATTTTATCACAGTCACAGGATTTTTTTTCCAAACACTAAGCAAAGCGCAGAGGAAGTGGTACAGCGATTTCAAAGCTGCTTCCAGTTTGTGTTCTAGAACAAATTACAGAATCTCTATATGATTATGCCAGTTGCTGCCATGGAAAGCAACCCTCCAGGCTACTTGCAGCCATGATTGCCACCTTCTATGACAGTCAAGTACTCATTTGAAGTACTCATTTGCCAGGAGCATAACTATAGGGGATGCAAATGTTATGATCACACCTTGGCCGTTGAATCGAAGAGTGCCTATAAAGCGCCTCTACCCCACGTGAGAGTACTAGAAAAAAAACAGTATTGTTAGTTTTGTTAAAGGGCTTTCCCGTTAGTTTTTTTTACTCATTAAGTTCACTAAGCAATGTTTATTGAGTTTACATGTATAAAAGACTGAGTGATTAAACCTTATTTATACTACTATTTCTAGGGCCATAAGTGATGATCTTCCATTGAGGATGGTCATCCCTTCTTACTACAGTTGATGGATATGTAAAATATGAATGTGCCGGCCTTTTGGATAGCGTGCAGCAGATAGTTATTCACTGGGCATGTGTGCTAGTCAGTTAGCAGGCTAGCACTTCTATAGTATAGCAACCCATCACCCTCCCCAAGTGCAGTGTTGTGCTACTTTGTAAACTGCCAGCTGACTATATACATCTAAGCAGTAAACATCTAAATCTGCATGAACATTTAAAACGTCCGTGAAGAGCTTGTAACTGCAGACTAAGGGTATGTACACATGGCATTTTTGGATCCCATTTTGAATCCGTTTTGGATCCGACAATCGCATCCGAAAACGCTGCGTCAATCGGATCCAAAACACACACCTGTGTGTTGGAAACGTATTGGATGCGTGTTGGCTGTCCCTTCCTTACGAGTGCCAGCGTGCGCGTACCTGCTTCCTATGGCGCGCTTGTCAGCTAAGTAAGATTTAAAGGGCCAGCACACCAATAATTGGCCAATTGCCGGGCGCTGACCCTATATCTTGCCACCTCCTTTTTTACTCTCTGCAAGAGTATTGGTGTCATATCTCTAGAGAGAGATAGAGAGAGTGTTACATTTATCTGTGTACCAGACTTTCCTGCTATTGTTTCCTGACCATTTGTCCTGCCCTGATCTTCTTGCCTGTCCCCAACTACACTTCAGCCTCCTAATTCTGTACCATGCTACATCCTGGCTGCCACCGCAAGCAAGTCATGTTGAGGGTAGTTCAGAATAGATAGCTGGAACCAGTTAAAACTGCACAAACTTTAATATTATCTTCTTGAAAACAACAACATTCATAGACATTAAGCCGAAGTTCACAGCGTGTCATATAATGTCAAAATATAGGTAAATACTCAGTTTTTGTTGCGGCTATCCCAGCCGTTCAAGCCGAAGTCCAGACAGTGCTCCCGATGTGGTGAGCCAGCAGCGCCGGCATTATGGAAAGAGCCAAACACTCGGTAAGTGCTGAAGTCCAGACAATGCTCCCGATGCGGTGAGCCAGAGACGCCGACATTCAGAGCGGAACTGAACGCACAGCAAGTGCGACGTTTCGGGGAACGCTCTTCCCCTTCCTCAAGCATGCACGTCGGTGAGTACTACCTCCTTAAATAGGTAAAAAACTTAAAAACAATTAACCCTATGATGTCACTAGGGAAATGCAATTTTACAGGAACCTCCTAAGATTAAAATTCTCATTAAGACCCTTTGGAGTGAGTGATTCTAAAGTTGCAATCCAGTAAGCTTCTCTTCTCTGTTGCAGCAGATTTCACCTCATTCCACACTTTTTCCAAGACACACAAACTAATAGGCCAATTACTTATATATAGACGTTGAGGGTAGTGCCTTGGTAGTCTCCCGCTGTAGCAAGCCCAACCTGCCTTGTGGCGGGCTCTAGTGAATACCGAGAGCTACTCAGACTTCACTCCCCAATGGGGCTTATACCACGGCTTGTAGTGGTCCTGAAAATCCACCTTCTGCCATAACAGTCTGCCATGGATTCTGCCAGGATGCTTCTATCTGACATCAGATACATCAGGACTGCTATGGCCCAACAGAGCCAACGGATTGATCAGTTTGTTGCCATGCTACAGAACCTTGCTGCCCATCTGCCTGCTACCACGTCTGCACTTCCATCTGAAGCTATTCCATCTGCAATGGTTCCTGTGTCTTCTGCTGCAGCAGCTCTGCCTAGCCTCCATCAGGGCGACTCCACGATGGGCAAGTATGCGGGGAAATTTTGCATGCTTTCTTGAATATGAGCTTGAATAGAACAACAAGGTCCTTATAGTTAGCCTTCTTGCAAGGCCTCGCTCACCCTCATTCACCCTCTGAATTTTTGCTTTGTCTTCCATGGCTGCAGCTCCATGCTCCTGGTACTTAACTGGAAAATGGGTGAAGGCACATGCTGGGGTCCTGACTGCCACTCTCGTTGTCTAACAGCACCTCGTCTGGTATGTCACCCTTCTCCACTTTCACCTACCATGTCTTGGCCAGGTCTTTCTTCTCCATATCTGGATTTTACTGACGACTTTTTTGAAAAAGCACGCTGCTGTGCATCCCCTGGATGCACATACAGTTCAGAGCAGCCGCAGCTATGTGCGGGCAGGGAGGGGGGAGGGCGACTGCCCGGGATGACGGGAGCTCAGGAGAGAGGAGGGGGCGCCAGCTCACACTGTGAAGTGAGTCAGGAAGCAGGGAGCTGTCTGGCAATGAGAGGCTTCGCCCCCTGCTGTGCTCTTATCTCGCCTGGGGCCAGACCAGCAAGAAGGACACAAGTGAGTGAGGATCCTCAGTGCAGAACAATAATTCTAAGTAGTGTAATAAGGGTGAGACAAAATAATGTTCCTGAATGTGTCTACTGAATATATGTGTATGCATGTGTGTATGTAAATGTGTATGTATTGTATTTATGTGTATACATGTGTGTATGTATGTATGTTTTTGTATAGATGTCTGTGTGTATGTTTATATCATACATGCCAACTCTCCCGTTTTTGGCGGGGGGGGGGTCCCGCTATTTGGGGTCCCCTCCGGCCCTCCCGAGGGAGTTGGCATTCCTCCCGGCGCCAGCAGGCGGCGGGGGCTCTTTAAATGGCCGCGGCGAGAGACTAGCGCTACTGCGCTACTCTGGCGTGCCGGGCCGCTCCTATAGGCGGGTGGAAGCGGCCACAGCGGCCGCTTCGCCCGCCCGGAGCCTCGCTGTGCAGTGAGGAGGCAGCAGGGATCGTTCCTCTCCTCCCTCCTCCCCCTGTATGTCCGGCGCCGGTGTGTGCGTCGCACATACAGGTCAGCGGCGCAGGGGAAGTGACGCGCGGCTGCAGGGGAGTGACGCGCGGCTGCTCTCACTTCCCCCTGCGCGCTGAGGAGATCGTCCGGAGCGGCCGTGCAGCAGGAGCCTGGTGAGGTAAGTGGATTTTATTATTTTATTTTTATTAGCTATATGGGGGGCTCTGCCTGGCAACAATGGGGGCACTACCTGGAAACAGAGGGGGCACTACCTGGCAACAGAGGGGGCACTACCTGGCAACAGAGGGGACATCTACCTGGCAACAGAGGGGGCACTACCTGGCAACAGAGGGGGACATCTACCTGGCAACAGAGGGGGCACTACCTGGCAACAGAGGGGGCACTACCTGGCAACAGAGGGGGCACTACCGGGCAACAATGGGGGGGCACTACCTGGCAACAGAGGGGGCACTAACTGGCAACAGAGGGGACATCTACCTGGCAACATTGGGGGCACTACCTGGCAACAGATGGGGGCATCTACCTGCAAACAAAGGGGGCACCTACCTGGCTAACAAAGGGGGGCACTACCTGGCAACAGAGGGGGCATCTACTTGGCTACAAGGGGGCATCTACCTGCCTGTAAGGGGCACTACCTGGCAACAGAGGGGGCATCTACCTGGCAACAGAGGGGGCATCTACCTGGCAACAGAGGGGGCACTACCTGGCTAACAATGGGGGCACTACCTGGCAAACAATGGGGGGCACTACCTGGCAACAAAGGGGGCATCTACCTCGCTAACAAAGGGGGGCACCTACCTGGCTAACAAAGGGGGGCACCTACCTGGATACAGAGGGGGCATCTACTTGGCTACAAGGGGGCATCTACCTGCCTGTAAGGGGCACTACCTACTTATGGGGGGTTACTACCTGGCTATAATGGCATCTACCTGGCTTTCTTCCAAAGCCGTTACGCAGTTAGGTGGAGTGGGGTGTGGCATACTGACAAGATGGGCATGTCCATGCAAATCTTTGCCGCGGCGCGCTTAGCGCGCCGCCCACTAAAATCTCCTGCTTTTTAATTTTAGAAAGTTGGCAACTATGGTTTATATGTATACGTGTGTGTGTGTATGTGTGTGAATGTATGCACTGTATGTGTGTGTATGTATGCATTGTATGTGTGTGTATGTATGTATGTTTGTATATATGTCTCTGTGTATGTATGTAAATGTGTATGCACTGTATATATGTGTATGTATATTTGTGTATACACACATATCCACAATATCACCTCATTCACATCACTAAAACATAATCCTGCCTGCGTGTCCCTTAGTCTATGTTCACACGGTGTATTGTGACGTGTACAGTACGCGCCGCAATACACTGTTTGCTTCAGGAGCTTGCGCTTATCAGCACGTCTTCTCGAAGCCTGAGAGGGTGGGGTGCCCCATAGACATGCATTGACATGTCACTTATCTCCCTATGCATACAATACGATCATATTGTACGCATGTGGCGAGGACGTGTAATCCATAGTTCTCTGTGAGAGCTATGGATTACCGCAATTACGCCATGTGAACATACCCTTAGACATGTATACTACAACCTGATGATGAATTATATTTGAATATAATTTTTTTATACCTGTCATTAGTCAGGGTTGCATATGATTTTAGCTGCTGCAGCCAGACTAAGGCTATGTTCACACTGCGTAAACCGTGGGGCACATTTCGTGGCGTATTTGTGCTTCAATACGCCCAAAATGCGTGCCACAATTAGTGTAATTCATAGTTCTCACAGAGAGCTATGAATTACATCTCGTATATTGTACACTGGGGGAGAGAAGTGACATGTGTAATGGTCTGGTAGTTGATCCTCTGGACCACCGCAGGCGATGGTGGAAGCCCACCAGGGAGCGGAATCTAAGTAGGTCCCAGTATTCACCAGAGCCCGCCGCAAAGGGGGATGGACTTGCTGCGTCGGGAGTCTACCAGGTCGCTTCCACTGGCGGGGCTTGCCTGCGGTGGCGGCAAAGGGTAGGCGAGGTACAGATTCGTCAGGCAGGCTCGTAGTCGGGGACAGGCAGGAGGTCAGGACAGGCGGCTCTGGTTCATAAACGTGGACAGGCAGAAGGTCAGGGCTGGCGGAAAGATTTGGGGTAAACGTGAGCAACGGGTTCGGTACATGGGTAGACAAGACAAGGCTTTCTGGAATGCATTGTCCAAAGGCATGCACACTAAGGATCCGGCAAGGCTGCCAGGAAGAGGCCGCACTTAAATAGGGACAGTGCCCGGCAATGACCAATTACCGGCGCACTGTCCCTTTAAATTTCACACTGGCGGCGCTGCGCGCGCCGGGGACCCAAGACGGACAGAGCAGGATCGTGGCCGGGTAAGTGAGTGTTGGCAGGAGCCATGGCGTGAGCGGACCCCGGACCTGAGGTGCGGGACGGGGCGCCGCTCGGTGTTGGGGGCGGATGCGCCTGCGACACGGGACGAGGGTCGCAGGGGCATCCGTGACAGTACCCCCCCCTTGGACCTCCCCTCTTGGGCCCCAGTTCTTTCTGGAGTAAAGGAATTTCTGGATGCTGCTGGGGTTCAGGATGTTCTCCTCCGGCTCCCAAGACCTCTCCTCAGGCCTGAACCCCTTCCAGTCCACTAGAAAGTATCTTTTCACTCTAGTTCTCCTCATACCCAAGATCTCCTTGACCTCGAAGACATTGGGCACATCAGCCTCAGACGGAGGAGGGACAAGCTTCTGAGAAAAACGGTTAAGGACCAGGGGTTTTAGTAATGAGACGTGGAACGAGTTGGGGATTCTCATGGTAGGAGGGAGCCGGAGTTTGTAGGAGACCGGGTTAATGCGGCTAATAACCTCAAAGGGTCCCAGGAAGCGGGTTCCCAGTTTGTGGGAAGGCATCTTAAGGCGGACATATCTGGCCGAGAGCCACACCTTGTCACCTGGGGAGAAGACAGGAAAAGGGCTTCTTCTTTTATCCGCTTGAGCCTTCGTGCGCTCGGAAGCACGGAACAGAGACTGACGGGTCTGGGACCAGATGGTCTTCATGTCATGGACCAGTGCGTCCGCCACCGGAACCTCCGATGGAGGTGCCGGAGGGAGAGGTGGGCGGGGATGCAGACCATAAACAATGTAGAAGGGGGAGACCCCCGCGGACTCTGAATCTAGATAGTTATACGAGAACTCCGCACATGGCAGCAAGTTGGACCAGTCATCTTGGCGTGCAGAGACGAAGTGGCGTAGGTAACACCCCAAGACCTGGTTGACCCTCTCCACCTGGCCATTCGTCTGAGGGTGGTAAGCGGAAGAGAAGTCAAGCTTCACCTGGAGTTGGGCACACAGGGCTCGCCAAAACCTGGAAACAAACTGGACCCCCGATCTGAGACGATTTGCTGAGGGAGTCCATGCAGACGGAACACATGCTGAAAGAATAGCTCCGCCAAGCGGGGGGCAGACGGCAGGCCTGGCAAATGGAAAAAATGCGCCATCTTGGAGAACCGATCTGTGATCACCCAAATAATGGTGTTGCCAGCCGAAGGAGGGAGATCGGTTATAAAGTCCATAGCAATGTTGGTCCATGGTTGAGTGTAGTGGATGTAATAGACCTGCAGGCTTGTGCCGAGGCGTCTTGTTACAGGCACAAGAGTTACAGGACTGAACGAAATCCTTGACATCCTTAACGAGCTCTGGCCACCAATAGAACCGGGATATCAAGAGAAACGTTTTTCGGGCGCCGGGATGACCGACCACCAAGGAGCAATGTCCCCATTTCAAGATGCGTCTGCGGAGAGCAGGGCGTACGTAGGTCTTCCCCGGGGGAACCTTCCGGAGGTCAACTGGAGCAGCCGAGATAAGAAGCTCTGGGGGGAATTATGTGCTCTGGAGTAGACTCTTCACCCACCATGTCGGAGGCACGGGAGAGAGCGTCGGCTTTCACGTTCTTCTCAGCAGGTCGGAAGTGGATCTGGAAGTTGAACCGGGAGAAGAAGAGCGACTACCTAGCCTGGCGAGGGTTAAGTCGCTGAGCCGTCTGGAGGTATTGGAGGTTTTTGTGGTCCAAATAGATGCGGATGGGGTGGCGAGCACCCTCCAGCAGATAACGCCATTCCTCCAACGCCAGCTTGATAGCTAGTAGCTCCCGGTCGCCAATCGTGTAGTTTCGCTCGGCCGAGGAGAACGTCTTGGAAAAGAAGCCACACGTTATGGTCTTGCCCGTGGGCCCTTTTTGCGTAAGAACTGCTCCGACCCCCACAGACGAAGCGTCCACTTCCAACGTGAAGGGTTTCGCAGGGTCCGGCCGCGAAAGGATAGATGCTGTGGTAAAGGCAGACTTGAGCTTAGAGAATGCCTCTTCAGCTTCGGAGGGCCAGCTGCGTGGGTTAGCGTGTTTCTTTGTATTGCCATTATTGGAGCCACTAGCGTAGAAAAGTGGGGAATAAATTGGCGATAGTAGTTGCAGAACCCCAGGAAGCGCTGTATGGCTCGCAGGCTGACTGGGCGTGGCCACTGCAACACGGCCGACAGTTTCGCTGGGTCCATCCGTAGGCCTTGGTCAGAAATATCGTATCCCAGAAACGGAAGGCTAGTTTGGTGGAAGACGCACTTCCTTAACTTGGCATACTGATGGTTCTCTCGGAGGCGTTTCAACACCAGACGGACATGGCTGCGGTGGGTCTCGAGGTCAGAAGAGTACACCAATATATCATCGAGGTAAACCACTATGCAGGTGTAGAGGAGGTCTCGGAAGATGTCGTTCACAAGCTCCTGGAAGACGGCAGGTGCATTACACAGTCCGAAGGGCATCACCAGGTACTCAAAGTGCCCGTCTCTGGTGTTGAAGGCCGTCTTCCATTCATCGCCCTTACGGATTCGGACCAAATTATAGGCCCCTCGCAAATCCAGCTTGGAGAAGTTTTTGCGCCCCGCAGACGGTCAAAGAGTTCTGTGATCAACGGCATAGGGTACCGGTTTTTCACCGTGATCTTGTTCAGACCCCGGTAGTCTATCAAAAAAGAAAAAAGGCCAGCTCACCATATCCGGAGATTTGGGTTGCACGGCTGTGGTCTGGAAAGCACCAACAGAGACAGCATCAAAGTGGACACGGATCGCCAGCAACTCCAATAATAAAATCCAATTGCCTTTATTGTATTGCCATTAAAATAACGAAGACATAAGGCCAAAGATGCGGTGGCCTATTACGCTGACGCGTTTCGGGCTGTTCAAAGCCCTTAGTCGTAGCACAAACATATTCATAAACCAGTTCCTTATATACCTTACAGACATAACTCACCTGTGTACTCGCAGGACAATTCGCCACGACTTCCGGATGTCCGCGCATGCGCTCCCGAACTTCCGGGACGCCAAGACACGCGGCATAGAGCGGCCACAGTGCAACTCCGCCCATATCAGGTGGTATATGCAGGGCCGTAAGGAACCGTCCTTCTTCTTTATGAAGAAGAACCCCGCACCCGCGGGAGAAGAGGACTTTCGGATGAACCCCTTCCGGAGATTCTCCTGGATGTACTCTGACATGGCTTGTGTCTCTGGAACAGATAAGGGGTAGACTCTGCCCCGAGGAGGACTGGTGCCAGGCAATAAGTCAATCGGGCAGTCGTAAGGACGATGCGGAGGAAGACTCTCGGCTTGTTTTTCAGAGAACACATCAGCGTACTCCAGATACTCGGGCAGCAGACCGGGCAGCGGCTCACAAAGGGTCGAGCGGGAGCAGGAAAGCACCGGGCGAGGCGCCACCAAACAACGCCCCTGACAGTTGGGACCCCAACGAGTTACTTCTCCAGATGTCCAGTCCAGCGTAGGAGAGTGGAGCCACAGCCATGGAAGTCCGAGGAGGACCGCCGACGAGGAGCGAGGCAACACGTAGAAGGAGATTTCTTCCTTATGTAGGAGGAGGGACAGAGGCTTGGTGACAAACTGGATGGTGTCGCTAAGCAGCTCCCCGCTGACAGACGAGATAACGAGCGGTTTCTCCAGGCAGACCGTCTCACCAGAGACTGATGGATAAAGTTGCCGGCTGAGCCCACATCCAGAAATGCCGGAACTTGGAACTAAAATTCCAGCTTCAGACACGACCTGCACTGGCATCAGCAGGCGTGGAGAGGAGGAGTCTGCACCTTGGAATGCCTCTCCCACAGAACCTAGGTGTGGGAGTTTCCCTTATGCTGGGGACGCTTGGGACAACTCCTCCGGAAATGTTCTGGGCTGCCACAGTAGAGGCACAAGTTCCTTTGCCGATGCTGGGCCAACTCTTGCTCAGTGAGGCGAGCCCGGTCAATCTGCATGGGCTCCTCGGTGGGTGTTGGCGGCTGTGGCGCAGGAGGCCTCTGGAACACCGGTGCCAGGCGAGGAAACCGGCGAGGTTGGGCTGACTGATGCTCTTGCCGAAGTTCCTCCTCCCGTTCAATGAAGTGTACATCAATGCGGGTCGCTAACCGGATCAAGTCACTGAGGGAAGACGGGAGGTCTCTAGCGGCCAAGACGTCCTTAACTCGGCTTGAGAGCCCTTTCTTGAAGGTGGCGCACAGAGCGGCCCCGTTCCATGACAGTTCGGAGGCCAAGGTGCGGAATTGCACCGCATAGTCTCCGACAGACAGATCCCCTGGCATAGGTTTAGGAGGGCTGTATCAGCGGAGGATGCACAGGCTGGTTCCTCGAACACACTGCGGAACTCACTGAGGAATGACTGGAGGTCCGCCGTCACTGGATTGTTCCTGTGCCACAGAGGTGTAGCCGATACCAGGGCCTTCCCGGAGAGTAGACTGACCATGATAGCCACTTTCGCACGTTCGGACAGGAACTGGTCGGCCATTAGCTCCCCGTGCAACGAACATTGGGTGATGAACCCCCTGCAAAGTTTCGGGTCTCCATCGTACTTGGTCGGGAGCGACAGACGAAGCTTAGGGCCCCCCAGAGCCACAGGAACCACCACTGGAGATGGCGTAGGTAGCTGCTGCTGGGCGGTGATGAGCTGCTGCACCAAGGAGGAGAGTTGTTTGAGCTGCTGCTCCTGCTGCGCGATCTGTTGAGATTGCTTGACCACGACGGTGGTGATGATGGCAATGCTCGGCAAGGACACCTTGGCGGGATCCATGGCCGGATCCTACTGTAACGGTCTGGTAGTGGATCCTCTGGACCCCCGCAGGCGATGGTGGAAGCCCACACCAGGGAGTGGAATCTAAGTAGATCCCGGTATTCACCAGAGCCCGCCGCAAAGCGGGATGGACTTGCTGCGGCGGGAGTCTACCAGGTTGCTTCCACTGGTGGGGTTTGCCTGCGGTGGCAGCCAAGGGTAGTCGTGGTACAGATTCGTCAGGCAGGCTTGTAGTCGGGGACAGGCAGGAGGTCAGGACAGGCGGCTCTGGTTCGTAAACGTGGACAGGCAGAAGGTCAGGGCTGGCGGTAAGATTCGTGGTCGGTAAACGTGAGCAACGGGTTCGGTACACGGGAAGACAAGACAAGGCTTTCTGGAATGCTTTCTCCAAAGGCATGAAACACTAAGGATCCGGCAAGGCTGCCAGGAAGGGGCCGGAGTTAAATAGGGACAGTGCCCAGCAGTGACCAATTACCGGCGCACTGTCCCTTTAAATTTCACACTGCCGGCGCGCGTGCGTTCCTGGGACCCGAGACGGACAGAGCAGGATCGTGGCCGGGTAAGTGACTGGTGGCAGCGGCCGTGGCATGAGCGGACCCCGGACCCGAGGTGCGGGACGGGGCGCCGCTCGGTGTCGGGGCACGGATGCGCCTGCGACCCGGGACGAGGGTCGCAGGGGCATCCGTGACAACGTGTCACTTGTTCGTGGCACTGATAGTAGAGGTGAATAGACCGGCTCCCCACTGTGCTTGGAAGTACGCGCTGAACAGCATGTACTTCCAAAACACGAGGTGTACTGCCCTAAAGGTATGTTCACACAGCGCATGGTGGCACGGACCTGTGCGCACCGCTATACGCCTGCTGTTGGAAGTACGTGCTCTCCAGTGCGTTATTTAAGCAGCATTCCAGCCACCTCTCATCCATTTTCACTTTCCCCCCCGAAAGAAGCGGCATGTCACTTATTTTTACGGGCAGGTTCTGTGTGCCAGGGAAAACAGGTAATCATAGCCCTCACCGCTATGATTTTACCATATTTGTGGGGCATATTTTGGGGCGCATTACAGCACAGTTATGCCCCACAAATACGCTGTGTATGTTCACATGACATAATGTTGGTCCGTACTTTGGCGGGTAATTGCGCTTCAATACACCCGAAGTACGGGCCGACATTATGGTAACTCATAGCTGTCACTGAGAGCAACGATTACCTGTTCTTGGGAGAATAAATATTAGTGGGAGCTTCAGAGGGACGCGCTGGCCACAGTTTTTTCTCTGTAAAAACACATGCCGCGGTTCATGGGGCGTAAAAACGCTGTGTGAATCCCGCCCTTCTGAGCAAAACTTAACACAGGGCCCGGGCCCCGAATGTTTTGGGACCCTAGCAATGCCCCTGGCCTCATCGGACTTATTATTGTCCCATTGATCTCCTGCCTGTCACAACTCCTCCCAGGGATAAAGTCTATCTGTTATCTGTACCCAAGAACCAGGCTGTGTCAGCATACATTAAAGAAAATCTGCAGAAAGGCTTCATCAGCAAGTCCTCCTCCCCTGGCAGTGTGGGGTTCTTCTTTGTAGAAAAGAAAAATGGTTCTATCAATTATCAGCGACTTAACAAAATCACCATAAGAAAATGGTATCCGTTGCCACTGATTTCTGAACTTTTTGACCTTTGAGAGACCAAGATCTTCATGAAGCTTGCTTGCAGGGAGCCTATAACTTTTTTTTTTTAAAGTATTTATTTTTGAATTTTTGAAAAAGGTTTTAAACAAACATTGTATATTACAACATTAAACATGACCATACACAGGGGTACCCGGCAGGGTTGTCCTCTATCTCCCTTACTGTTTGCCCTGATTATGGAGCCCTTATCCTCTCTTATTAACAATAACACAAATATTGAAGGGTGGGAGATAGCCGGTATTACAGAAAAACTTTCTTTGTATGCTGACGACATGCTGATATATCTAGGCAACCCGTGTCGGGCGCTGGAGGCTCTATTGCTTACTGTGGATGAATTCAGCAGCTATTCGGGGCTCCGGTTTAACTGGGCAAAATCTAGTGGATGATGTCCCTCATCAGGATATTACCTCACAGTCAGCTCTTACGATAGTGGAGCAGTTTACTTATTTGGGGGTGGTTATCCACAAAGATGTACAAAAATTTGTGGCCTTAAATGTTACACCGATGGTTCAACACATTACTCTCAAGTTGAAAGCATGGGCAGGTCTCCCACTCACGCTGGTAGGGAGGATAAACATCTTTAAAATGATACTCCTGCAGAAACTTTTATATATCTATAGGGCAGCACCTCATATGATTGCCAAGTCCCACTTCAAGTTATTGGATAAGTTAATCTTCTCCTTCCTTTGGAGTGGTCAGCAGCCCCGGTTAAATAGGGAGACTCTAAAGGCACTCCATGAGAGAGGAGGGCTGGCAATGCCGGATCTATATCACTACTATGCAGCCATACAACTGTATTTTGCATCTTGGTGGATCCGAGTAGATCAAAGTAATCCTGCAGTCGTTTTGGAGGCAGCCCTGGTGGGTTCCTACGAGGCCCTAGCGAACCTGCCATATCGAGAGGGAAGATACCAGATGTCTCATTACACAACGCTCATGCGAGCTACGGTTGGGGTGTGGAAGTCCTTTGTTAAACTGTATCATGTAAAAGAGTCCCATACTTCCTGGTCCCCATATAATCCCTTATGGAGGAACCCTAGGCTAAATGATCTGTTTTATTTGCAAGATTTCGAATTTTGGCCTCAAAAAGGAATTAAATATCTCACTCAGCTTTTTTCTGAAGGTGTTTTTAAAACCTTTGCAGTGCTACAGTCTGATTATGGTCTGCCTAGGACTGCTTTTTACCGCTACTTACAATTAAGGCACGCTTGTGAAGCTCAGTTTGGGGCTCTAGAATTGACTTTGGAATGTGACCCAGTGGAGTCTATAGCTAGGAGAGAAATTTTACATAATCCGGTCTCTCTGTTCTATAAAGTCTTGATGACTAATAAACCTGCGCCCTTAACAAAATCTTTTGAAAGGTGGAGGAGAGACATCCCGGATCTAGAGGAAACAGCAGTGGATGAACTGAAATCCTCGTGGAGGGCTACTGTCCTCAGTGCTCGGGACCAACTGATCCAAGCTAAATGGCTCCATAGAGTATGACACCAGTTCGTCTCAAACAAATGCATAAGTTACCTTTTGACACTTGTACTAGATGTCATCAGGGAGTGGGAACCCTTTTACATATGGTGTGGGAATGCCCAGAGATTCAGGGCTTTTGGTCTGCTGTTCATGAGTTCCTAAACTCCAGACTGGGTCTTCCCAATGTCTGTGCCCCAGGCAATAGTCTGTTAGGGTTGGTTGAAGATATAGTTCCAACTAAGCAGGAGCGAGTTCTGTATCGGCTCCTCCTCTTTTATGCTAGGAAATCTATTTTGCTGAACTGGAAGCCCCCGAAACGTCCTACATTATCTCATTGGTTGCAATTGGTAAATGGGGATTTGCCAATGTACAAGGCCACATATGCCTCCCGGGGGGTGCCGGCGAGGTTTCAACTCATATGGGGTAATTGGATCGCTCTTTCCACGGTATAGCTGCTGGTGGCTGAGTACCGAAGCTAAAGTGTGAATGTGTGTATGTGTGGTTGTTTGTCTTGTTTTCTCTTTGTTTCCAGAGGAGTCACGTGGTCCGCATCTTATTTTTTATTCAACATGGAGTTTCATAAGAAAGTTTAACATTTCCATGCAGCTGTTTGTGTTTTTATATTGCCTGTCGCTTTCTTATGCTCAGTAATGGACTATTGATACATACTCCTGATCTGCTCTATTGGCTATTACAGGTTGGACTTTGTACTTATCATTACTTTATTTGTGTTGCATTGTATATATGTGGCTATGTGACTCAATGTTATGTTGGTTTTGATGTCATTATTACCTTGTTTACTGAAATGCCAAAAATAAACACTGTTAAAAAAAAAAAAAAAACATGACCATACACACCCAAACATGTGCGTATCAAGACTGCAATATCCAAAAGCACAAAACATACATTATCATATGGATGAATAATTTCCACATCTGCTGTATGATACATTAAATTTCATTGCTTGCATTGGTTCACAGAAAATACCTCGTCTTATTCATTACAGAAGAGTTACCAAGTCCTTTCATACTCATTGACACCATTCAAACTAATATCATCTAAGAAATCTGTGTGCAACCACACTACCTCGACATCTGGATCTCCCCAACCCCAACATCCAGAATTAAAGCGACTGAGTCTCAATCCACAAGCTCCACATATCAGAAAATCTCTCCGGGACTCCTCTGGACTCAAACGTGAGCCTGTATATTGGCAGGTTCGTATTAATAAGTTGCTTCCAATGGCCGAGAGAAGGCAGTTTTACGGCTTACAGTTTAGTAGTATAGATTTCCTTGCATAGAACATTAAGGGTACATGTATGAAAACTGTCTTAGTCTAAGACTTTCTTTGTTGCCAATAGCAACCAATCAGAGCGCCCCTTTCATTTTTTCAGAGCACTATATGAAATGAAAGGGGAACTCTGATTGGTTACTATGGACAACAAAGAAAGTCTTAGACAATTTTTATACATGTGGCCCTAAGAGCCTGTAAAGTTCCTTTCACACTTAGTCGGGATAAGGTCCTCCACTAGGCCTAATAAACTTTTTTCAGGGCACATACACCTGGTAATCCCAAATTCTCGTTTACAAACCCATAGACTTCAGACCAAAAGGCTCGGATAATGGGGCACTCCCAAATCATGTGGAATAAGGTTCCACGCATGTTATTACATCTTGTTTAAGTTGCGTTAGGCAGTTTACCCATCCAAGCCAGACATAAAGGTGTATCGTATAATCTGTGGAGCCATTTATTTTGTATTAGTTGATCACATGAGCTAATTACTGTAGCTCTCCACAAGGAAGTCAACTCCTCCAAGTGGTGGGATTCTAGTTCAGGAATATCTACCTTCCACTGGTCAAAGACTTTTGCCATAGGAGATGGCTGACATTCCATGATACTTTTATAAAAGGTAGAATGGTTTTAGTGGATCTCTGCTTCTGGCTATCTGCTCTAATCTGCTTCACTCCAATTGGATATTACCCCCTCCAAATTGCCTGAAACAGGCATGACTCAACTGGAAATACTTAAAAAGGGTAGACCGAGGCAGACCGCAAGAGTCCATTAACTCCTGAAAATCTCTAAGTCACCCATCTATGTATAGCTGGCCCAGATAGTTTATGCCTTTCTGATGCCATAGTTGAAAATCCATTAGAGATTCCAATTTGGCCAGTTTCCCGTTTCTCCATAATGGAATGTATGGTGACATTGCTACACCTATATCCTTTATAGACCTCCACAAATTATTTCCAAATCGCCACTGTTGTCGCCATGTTAATAGCATAATGTTGTAGACCATATTTTCCCTACCTGTACACTACATTAGCCAGTGCCCTGTAGGAGCCTACCAGAGCAGCTTCCAGGACCACCGCCAGATTATTTCTGTCTGCACCTACCCACCACCCTGCATAGGACAGTTGTACCGACACATAATAAATACAGAAATCTGGGAGTGCCAGTCCTCTGTCCTCATATAGGGCCTTAAGCGTGGATTTGGCCATTCTAGGATTCCCCCCAAGCCACACAAAAGACAGTATCAGCCGATCCAGTGCCTGGAAGTGGAGTTTGGCAACATAGTGGGAGCCGCTCTGTTTAGATATAGCAGCTTAGGCAGAAGTACCATCTTAACTACATTAATATACCCCACAAGCTTCACAGGCAGTTATTGCCAAACCGTCAACCTCTTCGAAATTTCTTGCATCGTTGTATCTAAATTAAGGGCCACAAATTTCTTCACGTCTCTATGAATCTGTATGCCGAGGTACCTAAATTGATCCGAGATTTCAAGTTGACGCCTTGCAGAAATTTCCCCCCTCTACACGTTGTCCACTGGAAATAACACTGACTTAGACCAATTTACTTTCAATACTGAAAAGGCACCAAAGGAATCCACCACATCTAGGGGGGCTTCTAGTGAGGTCTGAGGGTCAGCCAGGTATACCAGCAAGTCGTCAGCATACAGTGAGACCTTCTATGTCATCCCCATTATATCCCATCCCTCTTTAGATGGGTTATTATTAATTAGAAGCAATAGTGGTTCTATAGCCAATGCAAGCAAAAGGGGTGACAGAGGCCATCCCTGTCTAGTACCTCTATTAAGGGAAAACTGGGTAGATAAATAACCATTTACCAGAACTCTGCCTGTTGGTTTCAAATAGAGTATGTGGAGCCTTTGGAGGAAAACCACCTGAAAGCCCATTAATTGCAAAACCGCCCACATAAAACTCTATTTAATTGAGTCAATGGCCTTCTCATTGTCAAGTGATGCAATCACTCTTCGGCTAGAATTGTCATGACTTACTTGTAGATTAGTATATAATCGTCTTAGATTGATATCTGCATGAACCCAGATTGATCCACCCCAATGATAGAAAGAATAATAGAGTTGAGTCACATTGCCAATACTTTTGCCAGTATTTTAATGTCTAAATTTATAAGTGAAATGGTAGGAATTACAAAGGTTCGGTGGCTTGCCTTGTTTTTAACTTGATTCGCATAAGAGAGGGTGATGAATGGAACACCACCTTCAATACATGTGACGGTCATTTTGAATATCTTGTTATGCTTTTCGGCTTATGTAACACTACAATGATGTTCCAGGATTTTGTTAATGAAATCTTTAGAGACCGCCTATATGTTTGCGTCATAGTATACTTGGATGATATCTTGATAGTCTCACCTGATCTTGAAACTCATCAAGTCCATTTCCGCCAGGTTCTGAGATGCTTATGTACTCATCAACTCTATACCAAACGAAGTTTATCTTCTAGCAATCTAGTCTACCATTTTTTGGGTGCATAATGTCTGACAGAGGTCTCCAAATGGACCCAACGAGTTGTCTGCTGTGCTGCAGTGGCCCTGACCTATGGGACTCTGGGCCATACACTTCTTGGGCTTCGCTAACTGCTATCACCAGTTTATCCCTCACTTTTCCACCATGGTAGCGCCTATAGTGGCCCTTACTAAGAAAAACGTCAACCCTAAACTTTGGCTGCCGGAGGCTGAAGAAGTGTTTAACCGTTTGAAATCTGCCCTTGCATCTGCACCAATCTTGTCTCATCCAGATCCTGAAAAGCATTTCTTCCCTTGAGGTAGACACCTTATCCGGAGCAGTTCTTGCACAAAAATCTTCCAAAGGAAAAAACATCACCCACGGTTTCTTTTCCAAAACATTTTCCCCTGTGGGAAAAAAATTATACTATTGGGGACAGCAAATTACTGGCAATTAATTTGGCCTTCGAAGAGTGGTGACATCCACTGGAAGTTGCTGCAATCCGATTAATATCTACACTGATAACAAGAATCTCTTGTATCTCCAACCTGCTAAGTGCTTGAACCCACAGCAAGCAAGACGGTCTTTTTTTCTCCCGATTTAACTTCCTGCTACATTTCAGACTGATGGACAAAAATATAAAGGGGGATGCTCAAATTCATGACATCACCTCTGTATGGCAAGATACATGGTGGGCCCTTCAACTGGCTTCCTCACATACCAAGTACCAGGCAGACAAGAGAAAAAGACCTCCTACAACCTTCAGCCTGGGAGATAAAGTTTGGCTCTCGGCAAAATATGCTCAGTTGAAGATTCCCAGCATCAAACTGGGTCCAAGATTCCAGGGACCATATGAAATTAAACGCCTCAATCTGGTGTCTGATAAGCTCTGTCTGCCCCCCAACCATGCACATCCTGAACTCCTTCCATGTCTCTCTACTCAAGCCTCTTGTCCTTAATGGGGGGAGTACTTTCACGGAGTGCCTCGCAGCCCCACTCAACGTCGCAGTCTTGCTTGCTCTGCTCCAGTCCCTGTAGCTCAGTACTCCCCTGTCCCCACTCCTGCATCTCTGACTGTATATCTTGCCTCCTCCTCTTTCACTCTTTCACCAGTGTGGTGTCATTTTGGTGAATTATAGAGAGAGATAAAGAGAGTGTTACTTTTATTTGTCTACCGGACCTTCTTGCTATTGTTTCCTGACCAAGTTGCATGCTGCCTGCCATGACCCTCTTGCCTGTACCTGACTATGCCTCAGCCTTCCGATTCTGTACCACGCTACACCCTGGCTGCCACTGCAAGCAAGTCATGTCAGGAGTAACGACCTTTGTAGTCTTGTGCTGCAGCAAGCTCAGCCTGCCCTATGGCAGGCTCTGAGGAATAACAGAGCTACTTAGACTCTGCTCCCTGGCGTGGCTTATACCACAGCTTGCGGTGGTCAGGGCCGGACTGGGAATAAAAATCAGCCTTGGCACAAAGCCCCCAGCAGCCCACATACAATATCCGCTTAAAAAATGTCCCTTGTTCTCGCACCTCGCCACTTTCTAAAATAAACTACACTGTATATAGGTGCTTTCACATGGAGCATTTTTGGTGCATTTTTTATTTTTTTTTGTGCAGAAAGGCAGAGCAGTTAATGCTGTACATTTCTGCACAAAAAAAATGCATCAAAAAATGCAAAAAAACGCTCTGTGTGAAAGCAGCCTACACACAAGGAAGAAAGAAACAGTGTCCCAGAAAAACCCCCTCGTCACGAGTCATTTTGAAACTTGACACTTGACACTCCCCTTCTGAATACCCCTCCAAAAAAAGGGGAACCCCTCAAAGAGAACAGAAAATTGAATTCTGAAAACAATTTTTACTTTTTTGGCCATTGGCAAATTTAAAAACTCTATCAGTTTCTATCTATAAAACACTAAAACGAAAATTTATTATGTATAACCTTAACTATTTGTAGAGCGATTATTATCGACAAATTTGGGAAACCCGGAAAGGGGTTTTTTAGGGTGACCCGGTTTTTTTGATCAGGGGCGATAATTTGGGTTTGAAAATCTGCGCATAATCTTTTAATATCGCGTCATTTTCAGCGCTTACGTCTTTTTTTGGCGACCAGCAAATCAGCTTAGAAAAGGCAGGGTGGGGCGGTGTGTGCGCCCGCATGACTGGGATTTGTTTTGGTTGCGATTGGGGGAAAAATCACTTTGACCTCTTTTTAAACATAGAACACCCTTTCCCCTGTTCCCCCTCAGTGTGGGGTGTATCATAGGAAAAGGAAACGGTGCTCGATCTCTGTCAAACAGCCACAAAAATTGGGTTTTTTTGTTCCACAGACAGCTATGCTTTTAGCTGGAACTTAAAAACTTAGAGATTTGCAGATTTTGGGTTACTCAGGCTGAAATTTTTTAAAGGAGCATCTAGCGCTGTACAGTCACGGAGGGGAGGAAAGGGGGGCCCCGGGGGAACACAGAAAAAATCTTTAAAGGAGAGGGATATTGTCACCCAAAACTTTGTTTAGACATTTTTTTGCAAGGGTTTTTATTAAAAGTTTTCCCTTTTTAAAAAAATTACTTGTATGTTGGGCACCTGAACTTAAATTTGGATACAGATCTTTTTTTAAATAACTGCCGGTGTATTTTATAGGTTTTCAAAACCTCCACTTTTATTATCCGTATCTTTTTAGATAAGGTTTTTTTTTTTTACTTTTTGGGGGCAGGCCAGCTTTTTTGATAAGGCCAAACCCTTTCCCCTTAAATTTGAATACAGCCCAAATTTTTTAGTCAAAACCCAGGGTATTTGAAGGGGCAAAACTCCACTTTTAAATTTTCCTTTTAAAATTTTAGATAGGTGTTTTTCCCCTTTTGGGGCCCGGCCAGCTTTTTTTTGATAGAGGCAAAATTGCAATTAAATTTTTAATACAGCAAACTTGTAGCACCGCAGGTTTTAATTTTGGGTAGGGGGGCAAAACCCAAAACTTTTATTATCCATATGCCCTTTAGATAGATGTTTTTTTTCACTTTTTGGGGCCCGGCCACCTTGTTTTTTTGAGGCACCTTGCACTTTAAAATTTTAATTTCACAATTTTGTAAATTTACAGCAGGTGTATTTGATAAAGTGGGAAAACCCACTTTTAATTTTCCGTATTTAAAATTTTAGAAAGATGTTTTTTTTACTTTGGCCAGGGGGAGCTTTGTTGACAAGGGGACCTTTCACTTAAATTTTTAATACAACAATTTGTAGTCACCCGCCGGGGGGTATTTGATAGGTGCAATACCCACTTTTATTTTCCGTAAAAAATTTCAGAAAAAAAGTTTTTTTCACTTTTGGGGCAGGCCACTTGTTGATAGAGGCACCTTTCACTTAAATTTTTAATACAGCAATTTTGTAGCACCGGGAGGTGTATTTTAAAAAGGTTTCAAAAAATCCCCTTTTTAAATTTTCCGTATACAATTTTAGATAGGTTTTTTTTCCCCTTTGGCGCGGGGGCCCCTTTGTTTTTAAATTAAAAAGGGACCTTGCCTTAAAAATTTTAAAAAAGCAATCTTTTAGTCACCCCCCGGGTTATTTGATATTCAAAATTTCCCCTTTTATTATCCCCTAACATTTCAGATAGATTTTCTCACTTTGGCGCAGGCCCGCCCTTTTTGACAGAGGGACTTTGCCTTAAATTTTAATACAACAATCTTTTAGTCACCGCAGTGTTAAATTTTAAGGTGCAATACTCCACTTTTTTTTATCCGTATACATTTCGAAAAAAATTTTTTTTCACTTTTGGGGGCAGGCCACCCTTTTTTTGATAGAGGGACCTTCACTTTAAATTTTGAATACAGCAAAAATTTTTTAGTCCAAACCGGGGGGGGGGGGGGGGGGAAATGGTTTTTTGGGGGGAAGGGGTTCAAAACCCCTTTCCCCCTTTTAAATTTTCCGTATACATTTCAGAAAGGTGTTTTTTTACTTTGGTGCAGACCCACTTTGTTTATAGAGGCACCTTTCACTTAAATTTTAATACAGAATTTTGTAGTCCCCCGCAGGTGTATTTTTAAGGGGGCAAAAGGTCCACTTTTTATTATCCTATAATTTCAGATAGGTGTTTTTTCACTTTGGCGCAAAACCACTTTTTTGAAAAGAGGCACCTTGCACTTTAAATTTTAAAAACATCAATCTTGTAGTCACCGCAGGTGTATTTTTAAAGGTCAAAACCCACTTTATTATCCGTATACATTTCAGATAGATGTTTTTTTTTTCCCTTTTCCGCAGCCCTCTTTTTTTGACAGAGGAACCTTTTCACTTAAACTTAAATACAAACAATTTTTTTTGTCCCGCGGTGTATTTGAAAAAGGGGCAAAAAACCCCCTTTTTTTTATCCGTATACATTTCAGATTTGGTGGGTTTTTTACTTTGGCGGGAGGGCCGCTTTTTTTGGGTAAGGCCCCAAATTTACTTAAACTTGAATTTCAGCAATTTTTTATCCCCTGCAGGTTTATTTTATAGGGCAAAACTCCCCTTTTTTTATCCGATACATTTCAGATAGGTTTTTTTTTTACTTGGGGGCAGGCCACTCTGTTAATAAAAGGCACGTTTACCTTAAATTTGAAAAAGCAATTTTTGTTTTTCAAACCGCAGGGGTATTTTGATAGGTTTCAAAAATCCCCTTTTATTACCGTATACATTTTTAGATAGATGTTTTTTTTACTTTGGCGCAGACCAGCTTTGTTGATAGAAGGGACCTTGCACTTAAAAATTTGAATACAGCAATCTTGTAGTCACCGCAGGTGTATTTTAAAAGTTTCAAAACTCCCCCTTTTATTTTTCCGTATCATTTCAGATAGATTTTTTTTACTTTGGGGCAGGCCCCGCTTTGGGTTAAAGAGGGACCTTGCACTTAAATTTTTAAAAACAGCAATTTTTTTAGTCACGCAGGGTATTTGATAGGTACAAAACTCCCCCTTTTATTTTCCGTAAAACAAATTTTAGAAAAGGTTTTTTTTTACTTTTGGGGCAGGCCCCCCTTTGTTTTGATAAGGCAAACCTTTTCACTTAAAAATTTTTTACAGCAATTTGTACCACCGCAAGGTTTTATTTGGGTATTTGGCAAAACTCCACTTTTAATTTTTCGTTTACATTTTAGATAGGGGTTTTTTTTTTTTTACTTTGGCGCAGGCCACTTTGTTTTAAGAGCACCTTGCACTTAAAAATTTTAAAACATCAATTTTGTAGTCACCCGCAGGTTAAATTTTATTTAAAAAGGAAAACCCCCCTTTTATTTCCGATACATTTTTAGATGTTTTTTTTTTTTTCCTTTGGGGGCAGGCCACTTTGTTGAAAAAGAGGCACCTTGCACTTAAATTTGAATACAACAATCTTTTATCACCGCAGGGGTATTTGATAGGGGCAATACTCCACTTTTTTTTATCCGTATACAATTTTAGAAAAAATTTTTTTCACTTTGGCGCAGGCCCGGGTTTGTTTATAGAAAGGCCCCCTTTTCACTTTTAAATTTGAATACAGCAATTTTGTTTGTCACCGCAGGGGTATTTGAATAGGGGCAAAAACCCCCCTTTTATTATCCGTATACATTTTAGATAGTGTTTTTTTCACTTTTGGGGCAGACCAGCTTTTTTTGGAAAAAGGGAAACCCGCACTTAAATTTGAATACAGCAATTTTGTAGTCCCCCCCTTGGGATTTGAAGGTGCAAAAAATCTACTTTTAAATTTCCCTATACATTTTTAGATAGGTGTTTTTTTTTTCTTTGGCGCAGGCCACTTTGTTTTATAGAGGCACCTTGCCCTTAAAAATTTTAAAACGCAATCTTTTAGTCACCCCGGTTTTATTTATATGTGCAAAACTCCACTTTTATTATCTGTAAAAACATTTTTAGATAGATGTTTTTCCCCCACTTTTGGCGCAGGCCCCGCTTTGTTGACAGAGGCACTTTTCCCCTTTTAAAAAAAAAATCCAACAATCTTGTATCCCCCGCAGGGGTTTTTTAAAAGGTGCAAAACCTCCCCCCTTTTTTTATCCGTATACATTTCAGATAGGTTTTTTTTTCACTTTGGCACAGACCACGTTTTTTGATAGAGGCACCTTGCACTTAAATTTGAATACAGCAATTTTTTTAGCCCCCGGGAGGGGTATTTGATAGGTCAAAACTCCCCTTTTATTATCCGTATACATTTCAGATAGGCTGTTCTTTTCACTTGGCGCAGACCAGCCTTTGTTTGATAGAGGCACCTTGCACTTAAATTTGAATACAGCAGTTATGTAGACCACCGGCAGGTGTATTTTGAAAGGTGCAAAACTCTACTTTTAATATCCAGTATACTTTCAGATAGGTGTTTTTTCACTTTGGCGCAGACCAGTTTTGTTGATAGAGGCACCTTGCATTTAAAAATTGAATCAGAAAATTTTGTAGTCACCGCGGGTGAATTGATAGGGGGAAAAACTCCCCTTTTATTATCCGTATACATTTCAGAAAATTTTTTTTTCCTTTTGGGCGCAGGCCCCTTTGTTGATAGAGCACCTTGCACTTAAATTTGAATACAGCAGTTTCGTAGTCTCAGCAGGTGTATTTGATAGGTGCAAAACCCACTTTTATTATCCGTATCATTTAAATAGGTGTTTTTCACTTTGGTGCAGGCCAGCTTTTTTGATAGAGGACCTTGCATTTAAAATTTTGAAAACAGAAATTTTTTAGTCCCCCGCAGGTTTTATTTGATAGGGCAAAACCCCACTTTTATTACCCGTATACTTTTTCAATAGGTTTTTTTTCACTTTGGCGCAGTAGCTTTGTTGATGGGGGCACCTTGCATTTAAAATTTTGAATACAGCAACTTGTAGTCACCGCGGGTGTATTTGATAGGTGCAAAACTCCATTTTATTACCGTATACATTTCAATAGGGTTTTTCACTTGGCGCAGCCCTTTTTTGATAGGGCACCTTGCACTTAAATTTAAAAACAGCAATCTTGAGTCACCCAGGTTTTTTTATAAGTGCAAAACTCCACTTTTATTATCCTATACATTTCAGATAAATTTTTTTTTCACTTGGGCACGGGCCACTTTGTTTGAAAAAGGCCCCTTCATTTTAAATTTGAATACAGCAATTTTTGATCACCGCGGGGTGCATTTGATAGGTGCAAAACCCCACTTTTTTTTCCCGTATACATTCAGATAGGTTTTTTTTCACTTTGGCGCAGACCAGTTTTATTTATTTTTTTTATTTATTTATTTTTTTTTTGTTATTTTTTTTAAAATTTTCCAAATTGGGTAATTACAAAAAAAAACAATCCCCCCAAACAGGGGGGGAGCAAAAAAAGGGGGTAAGAGGGGGGGGGAAAGGGGTAGGGAGAGGGGGGGGGATCAGGAAAAGTAAAAAATGCACTTAAATCTGTAAAATACGTAAATCTGAAAAAAAACAAAAAAATATCTAGCTAAAGTAACTTGTCATCCCGGAAACAAATTTTATAAAAACCAATTTCAGAGTTCAAGCACGTTCAGAATCAAAAAACCCGAGCAATGTAAGAATCAACAAAAAGGGCAAATCATGTTTAGGAAAAAGGTATTTCCCCTTTTTCCTGAAATCTAATTTTTTCTCAGAAAACAATGCCTGAAAAAAACCCTGGGGGGAAGGGGGGGGGAAAAAGGAGAGGGGGGAAAGGAAAAGGAAAAAAAAAAAAAAAGGGGGGGGGGGAGAAGGATTTTCCAGGGGTACGCGAACCCGCCCCCAAAAAAAAAAAAAAAAAAAAGGCAAAGGAGTAGTGACAACAAATGATTGGCATTTCCCCACTCAGCGGGGTTTGGGGGATTTTTCTAAAAACGGGGGGTTGCCCTCCGGGCAGCACACCCCAAAACCAGGGTGGTTTTGAAAACAAGAGCTTATGGGGGTTTTTATATACGGGAAGAAAAAATTTAATTTTAGGGGTTTTCCAGTTGGGAAAAAACCTTCAACTCTCGATTTTTCTGTAAAAAAAGCACCCACCCAATCCATACGGAAAAAAGGTTTAATGTTTTCTAAAAGACCCGAAATGATGGGTGAGGGGGTTTCCTACCCAAACCCGTTTGAAGTATGGTCTTGCATGCAGCTGCTGAGATCCCATGGTAATAATTTCTTAGTGTGGGATGGGATTTTGGCAAATTTGGATCTGGGATTCCAAAAAGAGCCCAATTGGCGAGAAGGGAATTAAAACAATGTGGAGTTCGGGCGAAGCGGAAAATCCTCCTCCAAAAGATTGATTAAAGGGAAATTTCCAAAACAATGGAATAAATCCGGGGGTGCTTTTCCCCGCATCTGACAAAAGCTGGTGAAGGGCCCCCTCCCATAAAAATTTTTTACGGTGGGGGTAAAGAAAAACCCGGGGTTTTAAAATTTTTTTTTAAAAGACATCCCCCAATGGGAAGATGCTAGGGTTATGTTTGGTTAGGGGGGAAAGTGTGCCACTAAAAAAGTCTTCAATATGAAATTTTAGGGATATCGTGGTCCCTCGTTGGGGGCCAAAGGGTTAAGATCCATAGTCAAATTGGGGAACCTAAGATGAAAAATAAAAACTTAGGGACCGGGCCTCTTTTGGGGACCCAGGACCCCTAGAGAGCAAGAAAGGGCCCGGGCCGTCCCCCCAAGTCAGTTGCCCCAAAGACCTAGTCACCAACCAGAACATATTTTTTGGGAGCTGCAAAAAAAAATGAAAGGGGGGTTTGGGGAGCAAAATAAAATTTAAAATTTTTAAGTGAAAATTTGATTAAAGGAAAAAACCCCTTTCCCTTTTCCCTTTGGACGCAAACCAGACCCCCCAAACCTTAGTGAGCCCAAACTATCAGACCATTTTTTTAAAAAGAGTGAAGGGGCCCTTTGCCTTTTCTGAAAGGGGGGGGTTTTATGAAGGAATCAAAGGCCCGGGGGAAAACTCCCGGCCCCAAAACCCTGCTGTCTACAAAATGGCACGCCAGGGTTTTTCCCAAGAACCCATGAACAAGGGGGTTTTCTCTGTTTCCCTGAGGTAAAGAAACCATATGAAAAGTAAAAAAAGGGTTTTTATCGGGGAGGTAGGGGGGTAAAAATTGTGCCCCAAAGTTTTCCTGGTGAAAAAATTATTTGATCCCTTTCATCCAATCCCGCAGAATACACGGGTTTGGGCGGGCAAAGTTTTTAAAATTTATATTCAGAAAATTAAGCCCACCAGGGGACCTGGGCTGGCGAAATACAAAAAAGGGCACGGGGGCGTTTCCCATTCCCTATAAAGGAGGCAAAAAAACCTATTTTTTAGTTTTTCACCCCCGAGGAGCAGTTTACAAGGGAAGGGTCCGAAAAAGGTACAAAAGGGCCTCGGGAAACCAAAAATTTTTTAAAAGGTTCCCCCTTCCCCCCGCAAACAAACGGAAGCCGGGACCAAGCGGGAAAAGTTTCTCTTTAAAGGGAAATTTTCTTAAATAGGTCCAGATTTGTTGAATAAAATTTAAAGCAGGGTGTCTAAAATTTCCTGAACCCCAAGATAGGTGAGGGAAGAATTCTGCCATTTAAGGGCAAAGTTTGGGGGGTCCATAATGGGAACGGGGGGGCCTCTTAATAGTAACCCCTCCGGGATTTGCTGAGATTGACCCTAAATCCCAAGATCCCCCCTTTTCTTTTTTCACCTCCCCCAATAATTGAGAAAAAGGGGTCTCGTGGTTGCGAAAAAAAAAAGCGAAGGTAAATCCGAAAAAATGCGAAAACGAATTTCTTTTACTCCCCAACAAAAAACCCCTTGAAACCCCCCCCCATGTTTTTGTAAATAGCGTAGGAAAGGGTCAAGCGCAATTTTCAAACAAAAAGGGGGGAAAAGCGGACACCCTGTCGGGCTCCGCGAAAAAGAAAAAAAAATCCCGCAGTGATTTTAAATCTTTAAATTTTTAAAAGAATTGAAAACCCTTCATTTTGGCAAACCAACAAGAAAAACAAAAAAGGGGTTTTCCCCAAAAAACCCCCTGTCCCTTAAAGAGGTGTTTAAGAATTTCCAAAAATATGGAGTCAAACGCCTTCTCGGCGTCTAAACCGGAAGCATATTTGTGGGAAGGGTAGGGTTTTGGGAACAGCGGGCTTTTCGCTGCAATTGCCCGTAAAAGTTTACCCCCCGGGGTAGAGTGCCGTCCCCTCACAAACCCCCGCTGCGTTGGGGGTCAGGAGCGCCGGGAGGGGAAATCCCGCATTCTGGTTTGCTAGAATCTGGCTAAAATTTTATGTCCCGTAATTTTGGGGGGGATATTTGGGCGGGAAGAACCCACATCCCCTGGATCCTTCCCAGGAAATTTGGGGAAAAAGCACCCTTTTGGGTTCCTGAAATGTTCCCTGGAGTGTTATTGCAAAAATATATTTTTTGTAGAGGGCTGTTTAAAGGGTTGGGAACCCCGAGATCCCGTAAAAATTCTTATAAAACTCCCCCAAAATCCGTTGGGCCCCGGTGATTTAAAAATTTTTCAATTTTTTTAAAGGGGTCCCTAACCTCTTGCTGCGAAAAAAAGAAGGGGGATAGATGTTCCCTCTGATCCCCATGTTAAAATTTGGGGGGGGTGAGTAAATTTTTAAATTTAAAACCCATGTAGCCCGGGGGTGATATGGCATCTTTGGGACAAATCAGTATAGAATGCACAGGGAAAACTTTATTATGGGCCCTTAGATTTTGTTCCAAACCCGGCCCCTGTGGGGGGGGGAAGGTTTTTCTAAGAATGAAAATTTTTTCGACGAGTGGGGTTTTGTAAGCGTGCCAAAAACCTACCGGGCCCCCCTCCCCCAACCCGGGAAAAAATATTCTTCGTTTTGTTCTTTAAAATTTCCATTTAGCTTGCGTAAGGGTATGGGGGAAACCAAAGGGCCCCCATTTTTGGGTTTCCCAAAAAACGCCCCGCTTGTTGAATCAATGGGTGCGGGTAGGGTAGTCCCCCATGGGCCCCCAGGAGACGATATGTAAAGTAGTAAAACGCTGTCTGCTACGCTTTTCGCATCAGAGAAACAAATGCCATAACATGACCTCGCCCTAAAACCCCCTTGGACGTTTGCCAAAGAAGAGAGGGGAAACCTGGGGAAAGTAAAAGATCATCAATGAAGTTATTCCCAAATTTACATCCAAAAATGAAGGAATCCCGTGGAGGGTTTTCCCCCAAAAACGATGGGAATCCCCCAGTTTTCCCGTTTTCCCTCCCTGGGAACGTCCCAAATTTCAGACACATGTGAATAGGGGCAAAAATCCGAAATTGTTTTGGTAGTGATATGGGTTGAATTTTAACTTGTTGGAAAAATGAATCGGAGGGGCTAAAAGAAGTCAATACGTGAGAAAGTAATTTTGAACTGCCGAGAAGAAGGGGTAATCATGCTCGTTAAAATGTTGGGATCCCCCAAGGGTCACATAAGTAAGTTGTTGCATCATGTGTAAAAGCTTTGCATTTGGGGCAATTTTTATGGTAGTGAAGATGGGCCTATCCAGAGAGGGGAGGCACCGCGTTAAAAACCCCCGCAAAATTTTAAAATTATCAGTAGGGTTGGAGAGCAGGGGAAATTTCCAAAGGGTTTGAAAAAAATTTTGGGGGGTAAGGAGTTGGGGGGAGCAAAAAACCTTTTAGGGTTTAATATGCGTGTTTCCCCAACCTGCAAAAACCCAACATACAGATAAAAAGGCCCCCGGGGTCACCCCCACTTATCCGGAAAATTTTATAGCTAAAGCGAGTTTTCTTAAAAGAAAACGCCAACCCCCTCTAGATTTCCTAAAAAAATTTGCCGGGGATGCAGTGACCAACCCATGGAGCCCTTTAACTCACACCCGTCCCCCCCTCCCGCCCCAAAGGGCTCCTGGAGGA
This sequence comes from Phyllomedusa bahiana, assembly GCA_025379985.1. Taxonomy (NCBI): domain Eukaryota; kingdom Metazoa; phylum Chordata; class Amphibia; order Anura; family Hylidae; genus Phyllomedusa; species Phyllomedusa bahiana. The sequence goes on along the minus strand of JAODAL010012137.1, from coordinate 23,200 downwards.
ATGTTAGTCGGGGGGAGGTTTTCTTTAAGTGAGTCAACACCGTTTTTTGCTTTAAATTTGGGAAAAATTTTGACCCCTACGTTCCCCAAAAATAAATTTTGGGGTGGGGCAGTAGGGCGCATGGGGGTCAAATAGGAAGGTCAGTACTCATCCAAAACCCCCCTCGTGGGAGACATCTTAGATAGAATGGTTTGCATGTAGGCCCCGTCGAAACCCTTCCCCGCCCAGCCGACGAAGCCAACTATAAAAAACGGGGGAGACCGGCCCCACCCCCAAAGGGGGAAAGTAGTTAGAGCCTGAAATGAAGAAAAGGAAATGGTGAAAAACACAAAAGAAACATAAAGAAAAACAAAAACAAGAAAAACGGGAAAACAAAACATTATAACAAGTAAACTAAAGAGGGGAGATCAGAGGGTCCCTCCTCTAAGCAGTTGTTCCCTCCCTCCCCTTTTACAGGAGCAAACCCCAGGAGAGCATTCCCCGGCGGCCGCTGGTCCGTAAAGAAGTAGATGTCCCCCGATCTGACCTTTTTTTTAGCTGGGTACAGTACTGAAACTTAATATTTTTTCTCCACCAGACTTTTCCAGGGCAGGAGTGAAGAGTTTTCGACGGTGCCAAAATGAAGCGAAAAGTCCTGGGAAGGGTCAATAAATTTTTTGACCCCGCAAACCTTTCCCAAGGGAAAACCTTTTTTTTTTGGCGATAGGCCCGCAGGATGTTTTCTTATTACATAGTGAAAAAAACTTGGCAAAACGTTGGGCGAGGCCTTCGATCACTATCTTGGGTGTTGGGGGCCCATACGATTGGGCCCGGGTCCGGGCAAAAAGGAAAAACTTGAGGGGAAAGTGACGTTTTTCCTGGGACGCCGGAATTTTCCACGGCTTATGAAGGGTTTGGGCAAAAATCCCTTCCCCCTTTATTTTCCAGGAATCCCCCCAAACCGCAAGTTGTCCGGGGACACGGTTCTCCGCTCATCAATCTTAAAACCTGGGGCTGCGGGGCTGGCGGGCCCTGAAAGACACATCTTTCTGAAATTTTTGGTTAGGTACCTTTTCCACAGAAAGTCGGGGCCGGGGCTCCAATTCAGTAAATCTCTGAGTTAAAAATTGCCATTTGGGGAAGGGGCGAGTTTGGGCCGAAGGTCTGGAAAAGGCATTTTAAACTTTTTGTCCCCGTAGAGGGAAATTTTCAAGCTAGTTTACTTCTTCGCAATTGCGGACGCTTGCAAGTGTCCCAAAAGGAGAGGAAGGGGCGAGGGAATGGGGGGTGGGAGAACCCCTTGAAAAAGGATTTGGGCCATGGGCCCTGAAATGGGGAGACCGGAGTGGGTTTTTGTCATACACTCCGGGGGCTAGGAGGGGATAGGGAAAAAATTTTTTTTTTTTTTTTAAAAGGGTGCCGACCCGGGGACCGAACAAGGGTTTCTTGCCTTTGGCGGGGGGTTTTTCTTTTGCTTTTTCTGTCGGCCCGGGGCCCCTGGAAATTTTTCCCCTGCCCTGCCCGGGAAAAAAACAGCAAATGAGGTAACCACTAAGAGGTTGACGGGTTTAAAATAAATTTTGGGGGAAATTCACATTAATAAGATGTCCCGGGGCAATTGTCTTAGTGGAAGGCTTTAAAATTTTCAAATATTATTTTGCCAGGGAAGGAGGTAGTCCCCCAAACTTTAATATTGCACTGTAAGGGAAAAAAATCAGCTCTATTGTAGATGAGGGAAACCCTTTATTGATAGAGGCACCTTTGCACTAAAATTTGAATACAGCAATTTTGTAGTATCACGCAGTTAATTGATAGATGCAAAACTCCACTTTATTATCCGTTTACCATTTCAGATAGGTTTTTCACTTTGGCGCTGGCCAACTTGTTGATAGAGCACCCTTGCACTTAAATTTGAATACAGCAAGTATTGTAGTCCACCGCAGTGTATTTGATAGGTTGAAGAAAAATACTTTTATTATCCGTATCTTTAACAGATAGTAGCTAATTATCGACTTTGGCCGCAGGCCACTTTGTTGAAAGAGGCACCTTGCACTTAAATGAATACAGCAAATTTGAAGTCACGCAGTGTGATTGATAGCTGCAAAACTCCACTTTTTATAATTATCCGGTATACATTTCAGAAGATGTTTATTTCACTTTGCGCAGTCCAAGCTTTGTTTGAAAAGCACCTTGCACTTTAAATTTGGAAATGGAGCAATTTTGTATTCACCGCAGGTGTCATTGAAAGGTGCAAAATCTCCACTTTTATTATCCGTATACATACAGATAGTGTATTTCACTTTTGGCGCAGGCTAGCCATAGTGAAATGAGGCCACCAAGCACTTAAATTATGAAAACAGCAATTTTGAAGTCACTTTCATTGTATATTTAGTAGGTGGCAAAAAAATACCTTTTATAATCCGTATACATTTTCAGATAGTTGTTTATTATTTCACTTTTGACGCAGGCCAACTTTGATGATAGAGTCACCTCGCACTTAAATTGAATACAACAAATCTGAAGTCCCCGCAGGTGTATTTTGAATATGTGCAAATGACTCCACTTTTAATATTCTGTTAATACATTTCAGATATAGGTGTATTTTTTTCACTTGGCGCAGGCCATCTTTGTTGAATAGAGGCACCATGGCACTTAAATTTGAATACAGCAAAAATTGTAGTCACCGCGAGACAGGTGTATTTGAAGGTGCAGAATCTCCACTTTTATAATCCATATACATTTCAGGATAGTGTTTTTTTTGTCACTTAGGCGGCAGGCCAACTTTTGTTGATAGAGGCACCTTGGCCAGTAAAATTTGAATACAGCAAATTTTGTAGTCACCACAGTGTATTTGATTTCTGTTGCAAAACCACATTTATAACCTTATACATTTCAGGATAGGTGTTTTTTCACTTATGGCGCAGTCCACTTATTGATATCGGCACCAAGGCACTTAATTTTAAATACAGCAATTTTGTAGTCTCATGAGGAGTAGATTTGATAGAGCACACTCCACTTTTATTATCCATAAACAATTACATATAGGTGTTTTTTTCCCCTTTTGGTTCAGGCCATGCTTTGTTTGATAGAGGCACCATGCACTAAAATATTTAAAACAGCAAATTTGTAATCACCTGCAGGTGTGTTAAGATAGCTGCAAAACTCCCACTAATATTATCCCGTAAACATTTCAGATAGATGTTTTTTCACTTTGGCGCAGGTCTCAGCTTTGTTGATTATGGGCACCTTGCACTTAAATTTGAATGGACAATTTTGTAGTCCACCGCAAGTGTATTTGATAGGTGCATAACTCCACTTTTTATTATCCGTATACATTTCAGATAGTGTGTTTTTCACTTTGGCGGCAGCTAGCTTTGTTGATAGAGGGCACCTTGGCACTTAAATTTGAATACCGGCAATTTTGTAGTCACTTTCAGGGGTAATTGATAGGTGCAAAAAAATACCTTTGTATTTATCCGTATACATTTCAGATAAGGTTGTTTTTTTTTACACTTTGCCGCAGCCAGCTTTGTTGAAGAGGCACCTCGCACTTCAAATTTGAATACAAACAAATCTTTAGACACCGCGTGGTATTTGAAAGTTGCCTAACACTCCACTATAATTAACTGAAACATTATCAGATAGTATTTTTTTCACTTTGGCGCAGGCCAGCTTTGTTTGATAGCGCACCTTGCACTTAAATTTGAATACAGCGAAAAAGTAGTGTAGTCACCGCATGGATGTAAATTATATTGTAGCCAATCTCCACTATATTAACCAAAACATATCAGATAGGTGATTTTATTTACCACTTTGGCGCAGGCCAGCTTTGATTAGAATAGAGGCACCATTGCAGTATAAATTTGAATACAGCAAATTTTGATAGTCACCACAGGAGTATTATGATAGGAGCAAAACCCACTTATTATTATCTCGAATTACCATTTCAGATAGGTGTTTAATATTTACACTTTGGCGTCAGGCCAGCCTTTAATTGATGAGAGTGCACCTTGCACTTAATATTTGAATACAGGCAATTTTGTAAAGTCTCAGGCGGTGTAAAATTGATAGTGCAAAACTCCACATTTAACCAAAAACAATTCATAGAAAGGTGATTATATTCACTTTGGTGCAGCCAGCATTGTGATAAGAGCACCTTTGCACTTAATATTTGAATACAGCAATTATGTAGTCACCCAGGTGTAGTATTGAAAATAGGTTGCAAAAACTCCACTTTTTATTATCCGTTTACATTTCAGATAGGTTTATTTCACTATGGCGCAGTGCAAGCTTTGTTGAAATATCGACCTATGCACATAAATTTTGAAATACCTGCCAAGTGTTGTAGTTCACCGCAGGTGATATTTGATAGGTTCAAAACTCCACATTAGTTATATATCCGTATACACTTTTCAGATAGATGTTTTTCACTGTGAGGTGCAAAAACCACAGTTTGTATCCGAATAGTTTTTAAATAGCTGTATTGCACAAGGTGCGGTCCCTAGTAATTATTCAAATAGTCCACTGTTGTATGACACATTCTGAAAGAAAACTTTTCACGCAACTGTATCTCAATTGTCACTTGCTCAAAAAACAGTTTATTCCCTCATCCGTGTAACTTCTGAATAGATTTAAAAATTGTGGCGTCTTTGATAATCTCATTTTTGATTGGCGCAATAGCGCACTTGTTATGATATTTTTGCTGAAAACATATTCAATTCCTAGTCCTACTGGGGGGGGCCATCTTAAATCCCCAGGTCTGAAGGACGAACACTGTTGAGTAAATGTCTTATGTGTTTATTCAATCAACCGCTACGTCAGAGTCTTATTCACTAGAAACATTTCAGTTTCTAATCCTAGTTGGCTGAATGAAAAATAGAGGGATTTGAGAATAGCTGTGTTAGCACGTCTTTTTAATAAGAGAACTTGTCCAAAACCTCTTTTTCCATACCTTCTACAAATTTCTTTATCTTTCGAAACATGGAGTCGAAAAATGCAGGTGGAAAGCGAGCACAGAGGGGGGTAGGTACATGGGGGTTAGAGTAACGAGAGAGAGTGTGTGTCCTTCCAATGCTGATGACCAACACAAAGCCAGTGGTTCGACGGTTGCAGGACCGTCAGGCCTGGATCCCATCACTGTGGTCAGGTCCCTGTGAATCTCAGACAAAGAACTGCGTCGCCAATCATACTTCATTGGTTAATGGCAACCTGCATCCATGCAGTCGTTACCTCCTCGTCCCTCCCAGTCAACGGCCAACAATGTCATCATCGGCATCATCAGAAATCCGTCCAACAGTGAAACGAGGCAACCCAAATGTCCGACTCGTGTCACCACCACTGTGGATAATCCATTATTTCTAATACCTCTTTGATGACAAAATGGCGGTTGGGGTCCGAAGCATTTTATAAAGATTAAGAGGCCAAAGAGGATATTGTGTCATGTTCGGACACCCAAGCATACTGATGCCATCAGAGGAGTGAGAAGAAGCCGGTCAATCGGCAAAAATCCCGGGCGGTCGGCAACGACATGCAGTGTCCTCTTGCTTGTAGCCACGGTCGGCCCGCAAACACCCGCACCCTCGCTTATTCGCCGTCAAACATGTCCCAGGACCACTCAAGCCTGGGCCTTCATTGAGCAAGCCCTGATTCACTCCGAGCGCTGTCATATCCCGCCTTTGGCGTAAACCATCAGTAGAGGCAAGAATCTTAGTTGTTTAACCACCACCAACAAGTCCTAGTCACATGCAGCTAATGCATGAGTTGAAATGGATGCAACACTTAGGCCAAAAAGGCCACACTGATGCCGGCTTTCCCAAATACTGTCACACCCTCTGTCTCCAACAACCTCCTCCCCGCCACCCCCAAGCGTTGCTCCAGCTGCCCATTTCGCTCAGAGTCATGATCAGGGAACAGCCACCGCTTCAGCCACCACCGACGCCCGAGTACTCACCATCACACCAAGACCCACCTACCCCTTATTCCTTCCACCCGTTTGACGACCTCACTCCGTATAGCGGCCAGGAACTAGCGGCCAGCCTACTGTCTTCCCATTTTGGGAGCAGAAGAAACACTAAAACCCAAACCATACCAAAGCCAAAAGCCTTAAGTGACGAATTTGCTAGGCTTTGGCCCTTGGAAATGATGCCTTACCGCCCTGGTGGACCCAGATGGGTTCCGCCACCATCATGGCCCTTGCCTGCCCCCAAACCATATGCCGAAAGGCATTTTCTTTGCCATAAAGCGTCCCTGCCCAGGCCACCACGTGTCATCTAAAATTTCAAGCGCTTTGTCTTTACATCTGTGTCCGTGAAAAGGCCACCTGACCACCGAACATGGACTAGTAAGCACGGCCAAGGCCGCTATAATCTCTGTGACAGCTCACTGGGGTGAGTCTGGGTGGAAGCTCTGGTCGTGACGTGGCTCCACAGGCTCGCGCGCGCTCTTCAAAACCACAGGGATGGTGCATGGATTCTTTCCCCCCCGGCCCTCTGGTATGCTCACGGGCCCAGAGAAAAACCAGCCGTGTTGAAATTAATCTGTCTTGTGCGACCGTCCACACACATGTCCATGAGCTGTGACGGCTCTCCGCGAACGCGACCGAGCGCTGGCTGGTGTTTTATTAAGTCACCATGGTGCCCAGTGCAAGGTGTGTGCGCTATGTCGATATCTGCTTTCCACCCAATAAGATCGGTAGCAGGAGCACCTCCCTTGTCTGGCACATCAGTGGAACCTTGTCGTCCAAGAAATTCTAAGCGCTACCCGTCTGTGACTGCCTCCGTAGGAGACTCGGGTCTGAGTTCTCACTTCCCGCCGTTCCGCCGACCCTGCTATCGTCCATCCTGGCTGCGTTGAGCGTCAGCTCGCCTCCCCGTCAACCGACTCCTTGTATGACGTGGCAACACGCTGGAATTCCACCCTCCACATAGCTCCATCGATTGTGGCAGGCAGCGCAATCCATTACGCATACGAATTGAACACATTTGCTGAACAAGCAGCTTGAGCGGACCTCGGGGTTATTAGAACACCTATAGATGGAGGCAGGTGAAAGAGACTCTGCACCATCTTGCCAGTTTTTGAATAAGCCACCAAAATGGTCAGTTCGACAATGCCCTAGTCAGCTAAGACCAACATGTGAAATAGATCTGTCACGAGTCATTGGACACTCTTAAACATCAGTTCCTACCATAGACGGAGGAGAGACGGACACAGATGCGGCCAAACGTGGATCCTTTCTCACTCCGTCGAATCACAATCACCGACAGTTCACAATTTTAATAAATCGGTTTTCATTGGGCAGAAGTTCGGGGTCCAGGCTGTGCAAGGCGGCGCCTCACCTCAGGGGAAATCACTGGGGGCCAAGTCGGGGCTGTGTTGAAGCTTTTGGCCGGGGGAAACCCGGAGGGGGAAAGGGGGGAAAGGGGGAGGGGGAAATTCCTAGACACTGAGGGTTACCGACGCCCCCCTTTTGGGAAAAGTTTTGTGGCGCGAAATTTGAGGCGGAGGAAAAGGGGATGGGGAAGATGATTTTGCTAGCCCCCCCTCGACCCAGAGGCTTGGGAAATCAAGGCTTTAACTCTCACAAAAGAGTGGGTTGGATTGGGTCCTTACCTCCAACATGATCCCCGAATTTAAATTTCCCTCAAAATGAACAAGAGTTACTGGGTGGGCCCCCCCCGGATCCCCGGGACAAAACAAAACCAGCACCCTTTTCCCTTTTCCCCCCCCTAAATAGAGATAAAAAAAAGGGAAAAGGAGACTTTTTTTGTTGGGCAAAAGGAGACATCTGTTTCGTTCTCTTTACGTTCTTCAAAAAGTTTTCCCGGGGAAAAGACTCAAACACGGACAGCAGTAAGTGCCAAGTAAGGGGGGTAGCGGGACAAACAGGCAAGGTGGGAGAAGCCCCAATGGGTTTTACCCTGGCAAAACTTTTTTTAAACCCCCTCAAACCCAAAGCAAGTAAAAAAAAGGGCCAAACATCCAAAACACAAGACCAGCTTAAATCAAGGTTTCACGACAAACTGCATCTCAACACCGTTTTTTTTTGGATGTTTTTTGCCCGGGCCCAATCGGCCCTTTTGGGGAACCAAAAAGGATTTTAAAGGGCCCCAAACTCGCTCGCCACGCCATTAGGGTGTTGTCCTGCCCAGCAACCAGCACATATCTGACGACCTTCACAAAAGCTGGGGGAGTTATTTTCAACAAACGCATCCGGCTTTCCCCCAGATAAAAATTTTTATCGATTGAAAATACATCAAATGGGTCAGGCATGGGGTCTCTGATGAAGTTTTTGGGGCCCCCAAATTTCCAAGGTTTACCGATTATTGCCGGGCCTAAATTCCCCATTTTCCCCTTCCCAAACCAAAAAGGGCCTATTGGAAAAATTGGTTTTTTTTTAAAAAGAAACATTTCTCCCTTTTAATAAATTTTTTCTCAAATTCCAAAAAAAATCAATTTTGCTGGTTTTTTCGGGGTTGGGGGGGACTGTAAAAGGGCACCAAAAGGTTTTAAAAGACAAAACCGTATCCTTTTTTTACCCCACTTCATCTTTAAAAATTTTTTTCCCCCCCTTGTCCCAAAGGTTTTGGGGGGCATGGTTTCTTTTAATACAGCCCCAGAAAACCCGGGCCTTTTTGGGAAAAGAAAAGTGGCTTCTAAATTTGGCCAATTTTCTCTCACCCAATTTTTTTAAAAAAGGGGTTTAGAAGTCATTTTTATAAAATTTTTTGGGGGCATGTTTGCCTTTTTAAAAGCAGCTAAACAAAAGGTCCAATTCTAAAAATTGTGGTTTTTTAAAAAAGACATTTGTTCTTCCAAAAATTGCAAAGGGCCAAGGGGCATGTTTTTGAAAATTTTGGGGGGGATTTTTCTGTGAAATGCAGCTAGATACAGGTTTTTAAACTAAAAAATGTTTCTTTCAGACATTTTTTTCTTTACAATTGTCAAAAGTGGCTCAAGGGGAAAGGTGCTTTTCAAAAACCGGGAAAAGGTAGGGACACGTTTTTTGGGCACATAATTTCAAAATGAAAATTTTTATTTTTTTCAAGATCTTTAATATAGCTAACAATCCCTGGATGAGACAACCCATTAAAAAATTTAAAAAAATAAACAAAGCCCCCCCCGTGGGTATTCCAAATAAAAAAAATGGTTTTTTCCAAGAATTTTAAAAAACCCCAAAAACCGTCAAGTACAAAATAGCTTAAACAAAAATTCCTCTAAAAAAGACCCAAGGGGGAAATCCCGGAAACTTGAAAAGGGTGTTTGGTTTTCCCGGCCCGGCTAGCAATGGCCAAAAACCCCCCCAAATTGGGGGGTTTCCCAAAGACTCCTTTTTCCCTTCACTTTTTAAACTGTTTGGGCAGACAGGGTTTATATGGTCCCCTTTTGCGTCCCGGAAAAGAAAAATAACAATGTCCCCTTTTAACTAAAATGGTGGTTTAAAAAACCTCCCCATTTTCCGGGACCTTTTTTAAAACTTTTGGGCCCGACAGGTTTAATGGGCAACTGCATTAAAAAGGACAGATATATCAAAGTCCCCAAATTCCCAAATAAAATGGGGTTCAAAGACCCCCTTTTCCCCTTTCACTTTTTTAAAATTTTGGGCAGAAAGGTTTTAACGGTCATTCTGGGTAAAGGACAATAAAGTCAATGTCCAGTTCAAATTTAAATGGTAGTTTTTAAAGACCCTTTTTTGCGGCACATTTTAATCTGGGGGTCAACAGGTTTAATGGTCATGCTGCGTTCCAGGACAGGGATATTCAATGTCCAGTTACAAGAAAATGAAGATTCAAATAAATACTGCCTTCTGCATTTTTTAATTTGAGGGGATGCAGGTTTAAGGGTCGGGCTTTTGGTGCAAGACAGGATAGTGAAAGGTGTGTGACTTTTTTTCTGTGGCTTTTAATAACCTAAGTGGGTTGCCTAAGATGTAGCAGAAATCCATTTGACTGTTGGATGTTAATTCCACTTCTCCAGCCCTGTTGGGTGTAAAAATGAAGGGGGGTTGTTCCCTCCCATAAAACTTTAATGGTCATCGGCGATAATCTATTATCGACTATCAGAAATCGTCTTGATAATTGCCGATATCGACCTGATGACGATAGTCGACGTAATCGCTCATCACTAATCACCAGTAATCAGGTCACCATCACATGAAAACAGCACTGACTCAACACAGAAGTAAAATGACCCCAACAGCGGGGTCCCACGGGAACGCATCCTGATGGAGTTGTTCTCGCTCCTTTTTCCCCTTCGGGCCCCAAACCCCATGATGTCTTCCCTGTGATTGTTCCCTTCCATTTTTTCTCTGTCCGTACAGCAATTTCTTCTTTCCCCCGTCACAAAATCGCCCTGTAGAATTTACCCAAATACACTTAGACTCCCTCTTTACCAGCACTTTCCTATCAATTCCCCCAAACAGCGTAGTTAGACCCTAAAATTAAAATTAAAAAAATGTCAATAAGTGCTGTAAATAGGTAGACCCCCATATTTAGGTAAAAAAGCCTTCCTCCATTAATTTGGGTGGGTAAAAAGGGGGGCCTACCCCAGTAACTACCGGAGCTTTCTGCTCCCCAGTAAACTACCGGGGTAGCTGGGGCTGCCCCCATAACTACCCGGGTACTTGGCTGCCCCCAGAAAACTAGCCAGGTGGGGGGCTGCCCCCAGTAACTAGCCATAAGGCGGGGGCGCCCCCACTAACAGCCAGGTAGCGGGGCGCCCCAGTAACTGCCGGGAGCGGGGGCGCCCCCACAACAGCCAGTAGCGGGGGTGGGCCCCCTGCCCCCCCATAACTTCCAGGTACTGGGGGCCCCCCCCCTAGCCCCCCCATTAAAAGGGGGGTTTAAAGCCATTTGCTGGGGCTGCCCCCATAACTAGCCAGTTAGCGGGGCTGCCCCCATAATTAACCATTAACTGGGCTCCCCCTAATTACCTTAGCTGGGGCTGCCCTCAAAAATTAGCCAAAGGGCCAGAGCAGTAATTTGCCAGTAGGGCGAAAATTACAAGCGGGGCCAATGTACCAGGCAGGGCCGTAAGTAGCCAGGCGGGCCAGTATGTGGGCAGGCGGGGCCAGTATAAACACAGGCCAGATTAGGCAGGCAGGGCCAGTATATAGCCAGGCAGGGCCACTATATAGGCAGGCAGGGCAGTATATAGGTAGGCAGGGGCAGTATATAGTTAGGTAGGCAGGGCAGTTTATAGGTAGGCAGGCAGGGCAGTATATAGGTAGCGGGCAGGGCTGATATATAGGTAGGCATGGCAGTATATAGGTAGGCAGGCAGGGCAGTATATAGGTAGGCAGGCAGGGCAGTATATAGCCAGGCAGGCAGGGCAGTATATAGGTAAGCAGACAGGGCAGTATATAGGCAGGCAGGGCAGTATATAGGTAGGCAGGCAGGCAGGGCAGTATATAGGCAGGCAGGGCAGTATATAGGTAGGCAGGCAGGGCAGTATATAGGCAGGCAGGGCAGTATATAGGTAGGCAGGCAGGGCAGTATATAGGTAGCAGGCAGGGCAGTATATAGGTAGGCAGGCAAGGCCGATATATAGGTAGGCAGGCAGGGCAGTATATAGGTAGCAGGTAGGGCAGTATATAGCCAGGCAGGGCAGTATATAGGTAGGCAGGCAGGGCAGTATATAGCCAGGCAGGGCAGTATATAGGTAGCAGGCCGTATATAGGTAGGCAGGCAGTATATAGGTAGCAGGCAGGGCAGTATATAGGTAGCAGGCAGGGCAGTATATAGGTAGCAGGCAGGGCAGTATATAGGTAGCAGGCAGGGCAGTATATAGGTAGCAGGCAGGGCAGTATATAGGTAGCAGGCAGGGCAGTATTTAGATAGCAGACAGGGAAGTATATAGGTAGCATGCAGTGCAGTATATAGGTAGCATGCAGGGCAGTATATAGGTAGGCAGGGCTCGTAGTTTAAATAAATAAAACCAATACTTACCTGATGTCTCTGCTTCCTCTTCTGTCCTCTTCTCCGGAGCACCGCCGGCAGCAGTGTGCAGGACATCATTACATCGCGCACCTGCCCCGCGGCCTCCTGGGAGCTGAACAGACGGGATCAGAAGATCCCGGCTGTTCAGCCTCCGCCGCTGCTTGCACCGCGCGGTGCAGGCGACGGCCGTGATGGCTGCATGGCTGGGTTGGTGATCCGGCCGTGCAGCCGTGTTGCGAGGGGGGCCTGTCGGCTCCCTGGCACAGGGGTCCAGTCACATATGCGACCATTACGGCCCCTGTGCGTGTGTCCGGCGGCACTCGGGACCTGCCGGGGGGAAACACCGGCCCTCTTGGCGGGCGCTCCGAGCCGGCGATGCGGCCAGGACCCCAGCGGTCCGGTTTGCCCTATGGGCAGTCCGGGCCTGGCGTTGGTCCTGAGAATTCACTTTCTGTTGTGACACTGGTGGTTACGCTCCACAGTTACAGATGCTGCTTGGTCCTATCACACCCAGATCAGCTATGCAGTGAGTTAAAGAGGCATATTTCCCCTGTATTTCAACTCATTAAAAATACATAAAAAATGTGAAAAACTTAGGGGGACATGTATGAAAACTGTCTAGATCAAAACCTTTCTATGTTACCCATTGCAATCAGATCTACCCTTATACAGCACTATAAGTGAATGAAAGGGGAGCTCTGATTGGTTGCTGTTTGCATCTAGGTCTAATATGCTAATACATTACTAAGTGGAGAAAAAAAAAAGTAACACAGTTCTCCCTTCATGTGATTTAAAAAAAAAAAGTAAAAAACAGAAAAATGTATAAAAAATGAATAAAAAATAAATAATACAATAAAAATAAATATTTAATAAAAAATAATTGTGCATATATTATACAGACACAAAAAAAACCTAGACATATTAGGTATCCACACGACCGTAATAACCTGTAGAATTAAGTGTGAAATGTAAATGGTGAAAACAAAATTAAAAAAACTAAAATGTTAGAAAATAAATAAATAAAAATTGGCAATTATTTATAAGTGAACTTAAATTATTCCCCCATAAAGTACAACTTGTCTAGAATAAAACAAGGTCTCACACAACTGCGTCATTGAAAAAATAAAAAATTTACAACTTTTGAAACGCAAGGAGGCAAAAACTAAAATCATGTTCTGGTCATTAACTAGTTTTCAGGCGCTTGGCTTAAGGGGTTAATAACCAGCTATATTTTTTATTTTTTTTCTCCCTGCATTTCAACAGTTGTAGCATTTTTATTTTTTGCAACATGAACATAAAAAAGTGTTTTTCGGCATTTGATTTTTTTACATCATTCACATTTCACTCTAAATAACCTGCATACATTGTATAAAAAAACTTACACATATCAAGTATTTACACAACCATTATTACCTGTAGAATGAATCATAATCATAATAATCTGTACATTACCACAATGCATTTTGAACAAAACAATTCAGATGCAGTTAAAGTTCAGACTTTCAGCTTTAATTCCGTGGGTTGAACAAAATAATTGCATAAAAATGTGAGAAACTGAAGTATTTTTTTTAACAATCCCTTCATTTCAGGGGCTCAAAAGTAATTGGACAAATGAAATAATTGTATATAAAATGTTAATTTCTAATACTTGACTGAAAACCCTTTGTTGGCAATGACTGCTTTAAGTCTTGAACTGATGGACATCATCAGACGCTGTGTTTCCTTCTTTTTAATTTGCTGCAGATCCTTTGTTGCAGCGGTTTGTTTGTGGGCCTTTCTGTCTGAAGTTTAGTCTTTAACAAGTGAAATGCATGCTGAATTGGGTTGAGATCAGGTGACTGACTTGGTCATTCAAGAATAATCTACTTCTTTGCTTTAATGAACTCCTGGTTTGCTTTGACTTTGTTTTGTCCATATGAATTATGAAACGCTGACCAATCAGTTTGACTGTATTTGACTGGATTTGAGCACACAGCATGTCTCTGAATACCTCCGAATTCATCCAGCTGCCTCTGTCCTGTATCACACATCATTAATAAACACTACTGAACCAGTGCTACTGGCAGCCATCCATGCTCAAGCCATTACACTGCCTCTGTCATGTTTTACAGATGATGTGCTATGCTTTGGATCATGAACTGTACCACGCCTTCGCCATACTGCACTGCCCACCGTCAAAAGACGATGGGTGTTCCTTAAAGGGTGAAGAAGAATGACACTCTGTTGCCATGGGGATCTTGAATAGTCACTTGGTATTACTGTTTCATCTTTCTCAACCCCTAAACATTCCATGATGGATATATCTGTCAAGGAGGCACTAAGGGGTTATGGAGCTTACGCGATATGCCACCTCCATATGCAGCAGCTGCCGGGATCCGATTGTGGCCATTTAACCATTTAAATGCTGCTGTAAATGTGACCGCTCCATCTAAAGATTAAACTATGGGACCCTGATCCATTGTGACCCATATACAATCCCACTGTGATGCAGTCGTCGGGTGTCGTTCAGTTACTATGGCAGCCGGAGGCATAATGAAGGCTTCCATGCCTGCCATGAACATACTCTTATTACACCCTGCCTAAAAAGTCTATTTACTGCAGTATATTAGTACAACAGTATATAGGACAAACAATTAAGTAATTGTAACCATCATATAGCTCTACCAAAAAATGAAAGATTTTCTTTTATTAATTAGTGAAACATAATAAAAACAATATAAATTTGGTATCATCGGAATCGTACTGACCTGTAGAATACAGATATCATGTCATTTTTGCCAAGCATTGAACTGTATAAAAACAAAGCCTCCACAAAAATGGCACAATTGCATTTTTTTTATGCTTCATGCCATGGTAAGTGGTACTATTAAAAAGTATATCTTGTCCTGCGAAAAACAAGCCCTTGTATGTCTATGTTGGCAGAAAATAAAAAAAACTTATGTCTGTTAGAAGACACAGAGGGAAAAATAGAAATCCAAAAAGAGTTGTGTCCTTATAGGGATTTTACCACAAAGTAAAATGTGCTGCACAGGTCGCTTGCAGCTTGCTGCAAGCTGATCGTGCATGAGAATGAGGATGGTAGCACTTGCAGCAATTGGGCCGCAAAAGTTTTTGCATGCCTTGTAATATTACATCTTTCAAAGAAACTGTAACTATGCATTGAAAGCTGTAGAGATATATAATATTTAAAGGGATAGTACATTCTTCTTGATTACCGCTAATGTGTATGCAAAGGTGAATGAACATTCTTACAAAACACATTTCTATTCTGATTTTGATTCATTTCATAGATACAGCAGGTTATATATTCTATTTCTTTACAGATGGTTTCCTCATTTACCAACCACCTCTGTTCTTTAGCCATCCAACCCACTACTGCTGATACAATTTTGCTGCTATAGCACAGAATGGAAATTAAAAAATCTGTATTTTGTGAGAACATTGGTTCAACCTTTGTCTATATTTTTAGAGCTAATGAATGAGGTGGGAACAACCTTTTAAGCTCAGTGGAGCATCTAATTTTTTTTAATGGATGCCAAAGTGTTGTTTAATCCTGTATGTACAAGCAGAAATGGGTTTTGGTCTATGATTTTTAAAGGTATGGTTGTGGAGTGGTCTCTTGCCCGCTCCTGGCTCTCTTCTTACGGCGCAAACAGTCGCCTGGCCCTGTCCTGCTTCCTCCTGCTGCGAGACGCACCTTCCTCTGCCAACCACTAGGGGCGCACGTGCTCCAGTCTTCTGGTTTTAAATGGCCAGCGTGCAACGGGCAATTCGTCCTCTACTAATGCCCTTCAGGCAGGGTCATTTTAGAGATTCCTGTTCCTGCCGTCTGCGCCAGTTGCTGGTGTCTGTTTCCTAGTGATGTTCTCTTGTGCGTTCCCTATCGAACCTTCTCTGTGGTACTGTTTGCGTTTATTGACCTACCCTAGCCTGTCTGACCATTGTCCGCTGGCGTGACTTCTACTCATGTTTTGTCTGTCTGTCCGTCCGCCTTGCTGCTCTGTGTTCCAGTGTCTCCAACTTCGACTGTCACCACTAGGACCTGCCCCTCAGACTCTGCTCCTCGACTTCACCAATTACACATGGTGACCAGTGGATCCACCATCCTCTCATCTGTGCAGCATGAGCGTACAACTGGCCAATGGATCCTGCCGAAGCTCCGTTGCCAGACACAGTCTCGTGGCAGAAATTACATGCCAGTGCGCTCATCATGAACATCTGCTTGTGATGCTACAGAACCTAGCGACCTACTGAGGCTCTGTCTGCTCTATTTTCCATACCAGCCCCTATTCCAGTGCCTGTCCCAGTTCCTGCCATGCTAAGCAGCTCCTCTTTACAACTTCCACTGTCCAGTTACTACAGTGGTGACCGCAAACACTGCCAAGGTTTCCTGGATCACTGCATGGATCCCTTTGGGGCCCTGGCCCACCAGTTCGCTACGGATTGTGTCAAGATAGCCTTCATCGTTGCTCTGCTATCCAGTAAAGTGCTGGCTTGGTTTACTCTCCTGTCTGAATGAGGAAATATGGTTGCCACCAACTTGTCACACTACCTTTTCGGCCTTCTGTAGAGTTTTTGAGGAACCAGGACGTGCCTCCTGTGCTGCCTCCTTGCTTCTCCTGCTCTGACAGGGTGACTCCACAGTGGGACAGTATGCTTATAGTTCTGCACTATCGTGGAGCAACGAGGCTCTGGTTGCGATCTTTTGGAAAGGACTGGCCAGTTACATCAAAGACGAATAAGCAGGGCGTGACTTGCCCACCAGTCTGGATGATCTCATCACACTGATCACCCACATCAAAATTCACTTTGCGGAGCGTCAACAGGAGCTTTGTCCAGGAAACTCCAGAGCCCAGGTTTTTTGGGAAAGGCAGACCTTGGCAAGGAATCTACCTTTCCACCCTTGACCATGTTGGTCAATCTAATCCTACCTTCCGTCTCGAGTCTTCAAGTGGCCATCTTTGTGGACTCAATAGGTAACTTCATCCATCCCACTCTGGTCTCCAAATTCCATCTGCCCGTAGTTCCTCTGGTCCAGCCTCTCTCCATCTCTTTGGTAAACGGGAAGTTTCTCTCCTGTGCCATCCGGCATCATACACAGTTGCTCAGTTTGCGCGTCGGGGTTCTGCACTTGGAATAGATTTCATTTTTTGTACTTCCTTGCTCATCTAGTGTGCTTCTTCTGGGACTCCCCTGGTTACATAGGCACAGTCCGAACCTTGACTGGAATTCTGGTGAAGTCACATGCTGGAGCAACCGGTACCATTCTTCTTGCATCTTGTTTTCACATTCTTCTTGTCTTGTGGGTGCCTCGACTCTTCAGCTGGCTGCTCCTGCTCTCCATGGACTCCAATAGCACTACCAGGAATTTGTGGATGTCTTTTGCAAGAAACAAACTGAATCTCTGCTACCGTACAAGCACTATGGTTTCCCAATTGAACTCCAGTCTGGCACCACTCATCCTCGTGGTAGGGTATATCCGCTATCACAATCCGGAACTGAAGCCATGACAGCATACATCAAGGAGAATTTGACTTCATTCGCAAGTTGTCCTCTCCTGCGGGAGCAGAGTTCTTCTTTTTAGAGAAGAAGGATGGGTCCTTGTGGCCTTGCATTGACTACCGTGATCTGAACAGGATTACCATAAAGAACCGCTACCCATTGCTGCTAATTTCAGAATTGTTTAATAGAATCCAGGGAGCCACAGTCTTCCCCAAACTCGACCTCCGAGGTACCTACAACCTCATCCACATCCGCTGGGGTAATGAATGGAAGACCACATTTAACACCCGTAATGGCCATTTTGAATATCTGATTATGCCCTTTGGTTTCTATAACACCTGGCTGTGTTACAAGAGTTTGTGAACAAAATCTTTCAGGATCTTCTATATAGCTGTATTCTGGTTTATCTAGATGACATCCTGGTCTAATACCCAGATCTCGAATCTCATCTGACCCACATCTGCCTTGTTCTCACTCGCCTTCGGCTCAACCATCTCTATGCCAAATTGGAGAAGTGCTAATTTGTCCCATTCCTGGGGTACATAGTCTCTGTGCAAGGTCTCCAGATGGACCCAGAAAAGCTATCTGCGGTGCTTAATTGGCCACGTCCCATTGGCCTCCAGGTGGTTCAATGGTTCTTTGTCTTTTCTAATTACTATCACCAATTTATTCCACATTTCTCCACTCTTGTAGCTCCTAACATCTCTCGCATTAAGAAGGGCAACAATCCTCCTGTCTGAACCTCCGAAGCTAAAGAGGCTTTTAACCGGTTGAAAGCTACCTTCACCTCCACTCCAGTGCTCGACCGCCCTGACACTGAGAAACCATTCTACTTAGAGGTTGATGCCAGAGCCATTTTCTTGCAGAAATCCATCAAGAACAAACGCCTTACCTGCAGGTTCTTTTCTAGAACCTCCGAAGCTAAAGGGGCTTTTACCCGGTTGAAAGCTACCTTCACCTCCACTCCAGTGCTCCACCGCCCTGATACTGAGAAACTATTCTACTTAGAGGTTGATGCCAGAGCCATTTTCTTGCAGAAAACCATCAAGAACAAACGCCTTACCTGCAGGTTCTTTTCTAGAATCTTTTCTCCGGCTGAGAAGAACTATGCCATTTGAGAGAGGGCTGCTGCTGGCCATTAAACTGGCCTATGAGGAATTGCAACTTCTGTTGGAGTGCACTCTTCATCCCTTAATTATCTATAGGGGCCATAAGAATCTCCTTTGCCTGCAGTCAGCTCATCGCTTCAACACTCGTCAGGCCCACTGATCCTTATTTTTCTCCCATTTCAGTTTTAATCTTCATTTCCATCCAGCTGCCAAGAATGCTAAGGCTAACGCACTATCCAGAGCCTCGGATGCTGCGGATGTAACACCTAATCCTCAACACCTTATACCCCTTTTCCGCCTCGTCTTTGCTGCACCCAATAAGCTTACTGAGGTTTCTCTGGGTATGACCCCAGGATACTGTCCCGAGGTCATGCCTCTCGGGTTGCTGGTCATCCAGGATACCGCAAAACCCTTGACCTGCTTGCTAGACATTACTGGTGGCTCTCCCTCGCACAAGATGTCAAGGACTTTGTGGCCGCTTGTTACAACTGTGCCCAGAATAAGAACTCCTGTCTATGACCCTCTAGATTCTTGTTGCCCCAACCAATGTCAGAAGTACCGTTAACCCACATCGCAATGGACTTCATTACCGACCTTCCAACTTCTGTTCTGTTAACAGGGTTGTAGTGGACCATATTTCCAAAAATGTGCAATATACACCTCTGCCAAGACTTCCAACAGCAATGCAGTTGCACACCATGTTCTTGCAACATATATTATGTTTACACTCGATGCCTACTAACATAGATTCAGATAGAGGAGTTCAGTTTACCTCTCACTTTTGACGTGCCATGTTCTCTTCTGCAAATCAAACTACATTTTTCATTGGCTTACTATCCTCAGTCCAATGGTCCAGTGGAATGAGTCAATCAGATCCTGGTGAATTATCTGTGCCAATTTGTTTCTGTTCGGCAAGGCGTCTGCTGACCTGGGCTAAATTCACCTATAATAACAATTCTAGTGAATCCTCCAGGATCTCTCCTTTCTAGTTGGTGTTTGGATAGCACCCTCATCTTCCTCTGCTGCTCCCTACTTCCTCGGAAGTTCCCACAGCCAATGTTCTAGTATGTGACTTCCTTCAGATCTGGCAGTTTGCCCGTCAAAATTTACTTCAAGCCTCTGCTCGTTTCAAGAGACAAGCCAACAAGAGACGTGGAGCTTCTCCCACTTCGCAACCTGAGATAAGGTCTGGCTTTCCTCCCAGCAGATCCTCCTCCGTGTTCATAGTTTGAAGTTTGCACCATGCTCCCTTGGTCCTTTCTCTATCTTATGTCAGATCAACCCAGTATCCTACAAACTTCGCCTACCTCCCTTCCTCACCATCCCCAATTCATTTCATGTGTCTCTCCTGAAATCGGTGATTCTCAAATCGGTATTCGCACAAGGTAGGTTCCCCTGCCATACCTCCCAGCACCGAAGATACCTATGAGGTGAAGGAAATCCTGGATATGAAGCGGTCCAGAGGGAAAACCTATTATCTCATTGACTAGAAAGACTTCGGTCCTGAGGAGAGATCCCGAGAGCTGCAAGAAAACATCAAAGCTCCAACATTCTCCAATGTTTTCACAGACATCAGTTCAATGGTAGGAGGGGCTCTAGGGGGAGGATACTGTAATGCCGAATTCCGGACTGTGGTCATGCCCGCCTCCTGGCTCCTGGCCTCGGGCTGCAGGCACGCCCGCTCCTGACTCTCTTCTTACAGAAACTACATTCACTTGGCCCTGTCCTGCTTACTCCTGGTCCTGCATGCATCTCTGCTTCCTCCTGCTGTGAGACACCCCTTTTCCTCCCACCACTAGGGGAAATTTAACGGGTCTTTGGTTTTAAAACGGGCGGGCCACAACAAATTTTTCCTCAAACCAATGCCCTTTGGGCAGGAGCTTTATAGAGATTCTTCTTCTTGCCATCCGCGCCAGTTGTTGGTGTTCGTTTCCTAGTGACATTCTCTTGAGCGTTCTCTAGTGAACCTTCTCTAAGCTACTGTTTGCATTTATTGACCAAACCCTGCCTGTCGACCATTGCCCCATAAACAGGTTCCGCCGTGCCTCCCTGTCCACCACCTTTGCTCTGGTTTCCATCGTTCCAGTGTCTCCAACTTCAGCTGTCACTGCTAGGACCTGCGCTGGGGGTAGCGACCTGGGGGTTCACTACGACAAGGCCCTTCCTTCTTTGCGGCAGATGCCAGTGAAGACAAGAGGCCCTTTAGACTCCACTTCCTGACGTAGGCTTCGCCAACTCTATACAGTGACCAGTGGATCCACCATCCTCTCATCTGAACAGCGTGACAGTAGGGTTTAATTACTAAAGGGTATAGCTATAGGGTAGCAGAGGTTGTGGTCCCTGAAGTCTAAAAAGTCCAAAAGATGCCTTGTTCCCCAAAGAGAAGACATTTCAAAACAAAAAAATGGGGATAGTTAGGGCCAGCTTTTGCATGGGGTTTAGCACCTTCAAGCTATACCTCTTCTCACCCCCCAAAAATTGCAGGCCCAACTGGATCCCGGAAAAAGGGGAAAAACCCCCCAGGTGGTCTCTTGGGCATTGTTGGCCCCGAGAATAGGGGGCCTAGGGCTGATTTTTATGAAAGGCAGGAAAGAAGGGAAAAAAGCAAAAGTCAGATGGCATGTGAACAGACAATTCTTTGAATGGGCCCAAAAAAACTCCAAGGTGGGGGTGGAACAATTAATTTCACTGGTAGGTCCCAAGAAATAACTCCACTGGTGAGTCCCAAAAGATAACTCCACTTGTGGGCCCCCAAAAATCACCCACTGTGGGCACCCGAAAATTACTAGTGGGCCCAAAAAAATCAACCTATGATGGGACCAAAATCAACTCCACTGTTGGCTGAAAGAATCAACTCCACTTGTGGGCTCCAAGAATTAACTTTACTAGTGGGCACCAGGCACCCGAAACCTAGAGGGATATTGATTCATTATTTACCTGTATAAGGGCCAAAAATGACATCGGAAAGAAGAAAAAGAAAAATCCCCTTAGTTATTGTGATAAAAGACATGGGAGCAGGTTTCATCTCATTCAACATAATGGTGATGTGTAGATGTTCTAAACATCATTTAATATTTTTGCTGTGTCTTCTTTTTTTCCAAGCCAAACCTTTTTAAAGTCAAACCATCTTTTTGAAGACCCAAATTTAGTTTTTAGCCGCTGCAAAGCTGCTGTTTCCTGAATTCCACTTTACAGTAAATGCTTCATTTTATCGCCTACATCTGTACTGTTTCTGAAGGAATTTATCCAATTCAGTCTCAGACTCATCTAATGAATGAGCTGTTGCAGTTTACTGTGAAGCCAAATTGAAAAGTCTTATTACCTGTTCGCTTGTCAATCCCAAGCATTCTTTGACCAGTTTTGTTGGACTTTTTAAAGACAGATTTCTGTTCTGCTCTAGCAAGTTTTTACATTTCAGTTCATATTTCGTTTTTGTATTTCAGAAAATTGTAGATTTACCCCTTTTTGTTTAGAGAAAAAAAGTAATAACCCCTTTGGGAGGGTAGTTTGGGGTGGCCCCCCCCCCCCCCCTTACAGCTACTGACAGCCAAATTTAAAACCATTGAAAAGAGAAATTAATGACATTATTACTGTTAAAATTGAAAAACCCCTGCCAGGAACATCATTCTTTAAGTTGATGTGTTGGAGCGGGAAAAAAGGGAAGGTTGGGATCGGGGGCAACTTTGAAAAGGACAATTAAATAGCTACAAGGGGCAAGCATCCTACAATGGGGGTCCCCGGGAGATGTCCAGATGAGGGGTTTATTAGACAAAGGTTGCCTTAAAGATAAAGTGAACGTAAGGGGGTATGGGACCAAAGGCTTACTGTGAACAACAAAAGATAGCCTTCAGTCTAATCCCCAAGAGCTACTGTGGCACCAATTGCTGTAAAAGTTAATGCTAGCTATGATAAAAAGGATTGTTTCCTGGAGACTGCTCTTCACAGCTTCAGGCTCTCACTTTCTGGCTAGGCTGTGGGTGGTTTCACATGAAGTGACTGACATTTTAGCTCTGTTAGTCCTAGCTGAGCCTGTTAGAGGGACATTAGTGAATGAAGGGTTTTAACAGCAGGACACAAGGCTATAGAACGCTAAAGGGATAAAGCTTGTCAGAATATTATGTGGGCTCTTTTCTTTTCTAATTATAATTGCAACAAACAGGATGATTTTCATATCCCCTAATTAATTTTTAATAGTTACGACATTTCAATATTCAAAGTCAAGTTACAAGGGGAAAAATTTTTGGGCTGGGTTTGGATAGTAAGTTGGATAGGGGTTTTTTCAAAAATATCCCCTTTGTTGTCTGGGTAAAAGGGGATTATCAGGTTTTCAGAAAAAGGTAGATTTTTGGTTTGGGGCCAAAGGGGTTTTCAAAAATTTCTGAAACTTTTCAGTTTGAAAATGTTTCGGATGCTGCTTGGTGGAATGTATTGTGAGTGGACAAGGGGGCAAGTAATAATGTATGGGAAAATGGGGAGCATCACGTGTTATTTATGTGAAAGTGACGTTTGCAAAGGGCACTGAAGCAAATGGGCAGCTTATCTCCATAATGATCCAAGGGGTTACTAGACATGTGTCTAAAACAACAGTTCAACAAACTTTACTATGTATGAGGGGCCCAAAACAGAAAGGGGGTCATGCCTCTGGGAATGAAATTGCATTTGCGAAAATAAATCATA